>JAQQSV010017116.1:0-11677 GCA_028646515.1 Pseudochirops corinnae
GGGGGAGGGGGGACACACTGGGTTGGCTGTTTTGGGACGGTGGGTAGGGGGAAGAGGGGGAGAAAATATGTAACTCAAAATCTTGTGGAAATGAATGATGCAAACTATAATAAAATTAAAAAAAAATTTAAAAAAAAATAAATAAAATTTAAAAAAAATAAAATAAAATATTTCATCTAATACCTAAATGTCAATTTTTCTTTCTTATACTTGAAGATAGTTTCTTATGACAAAAATAATTCCCAAAGAAATCATATTAAGTTTTGGATTTTGTTCAGATCTGTACTACTGTTTATTTGATGTTTTCCCCAACGTTTTCCAGAGTTCTTATTCCTGACAATTATTTGTATGATTTCATGACACCCTGTTCTACTTTCTCCTAAATGGGCTGCACTACAATTTTTTTAATCTACCATATTAGAAAAGCTTCAGTAACATATTGCATCTACTGTCTGAGAACTAACCAAGGTAAGTACAGTGAAGCTCATCACTAGTAGGCTGGCCTCTAGGTCATAATAGCTAATATTTGTTTAAGTTTTACAGTTTACGAAAGTATTATGAGAGTAAAGGATACCTTGGGCAAGTCACAGGTTCAGTTCACCTCAGTTTCCTCAACTATTAAAATAGAGATAATAATAGCATCTACTTCTCAGGGTTGTTATGATAATAAGATATCTATATAAAACTTAACACAATGCTTGGCATATAGCAGGCCCTACATAAATGCTAGCTATTGTTACTATCATTATCATTATTATTATTATTATTATTATTATTTATTATTACAGTCCTGGATATATTCGAGGTGAACCTCAATCAGTGTAATGAAATTTCTTTATTAGAATGTCATGTCTCATGGTGATATACATGATTGTTTGCCCTTTTGCTGACAAAACGTGGAAAACTTCCATGATTCTGTTCCCAGTACTTCAGTAGTCTATGGGAGTAGAAGGACTGCCCTCCTATCAGTAAAAGTACCCTTTCCCCATTGCCTATAAAAGGGAGTTGAGCTTCCTACCCCGCCATATCCCATACACAAGAAAGGGTGGCTGGTGTGAGGGGAAGCAAAGAGGGAGAATTTCCTCAACAATAGTATAGGTGACTTACAAGAGAAACACATGGCAAAACTCAAAGAGGAATTCCTGAATCTCTAGTTTCTGGCTGTCTTCTTCTATCTGTTATCTTTTCTGAGAACAAGTCCATGAGAGTAGATTTCAAAGCAAGTTCAAGACTTCCTAAGGTTGAGAGTTCCTAAGTTCAAAGATCTGGGCATCAGAACACACAAAGGGGATTTCTTTAAGAGTGTGCTCTCCTCAAGGAGGAAGAGAAGCACCAACAAAAAAAATCTGAAGCAAAATATCTCACCACTCTTTCATTATTATGAGTTCTTCAGATGGTAAAGGTTCATGGTGAATGGGATGTATTTGTTCATCAGTCCCCCCCGCTAAGTGTCTTTACTTTTTGGCAGGGATTCTAATGGGTTTCTATTTGAACAGTTTATACAACTGTTTTTGTTCATGGTCCTTGGTGTTCTGTGCACTTTCTATGATTGGTGACATAAAGGTTATCATATACATGGGAATCAGGAACTGTTTTACTGGGAGAAATCTAAACATAACTCATATCTAAGGTTCATTTTGGAACAACTCTAGGTGGGGGGAACAAGTCCCCAGATTGGACATGGTCCTTGTGAGTTTACAATCTTCAGGAGAAGAGGTATGCATATGCCACAGATGATACATATATTATCTCATTTGAGCCTTACAATAACCTTGGGATTTAACTACTACCTATTTCATTATTCACATTTTAACAGTGAGAAAACTGAGGCTCAAAGAGGTTAAGTGACTGACCTATAGTCACATAGCTATTAAGAATAAGGGGGAAAGTTCAAATACATGCCTTCTGGACTCCAAGTTATGTCTATCCATTAAAGCAAACTACTACTGATGAACATCACCCATGAAACAAATATAAAATACAAAATACTTCTCAATTCTACAAGGCTCCTGCAATAATGACAAAAATGGTGGTGAAAAAGAGTTAAGTTTTAAGATTACATAGTTCTTAGGTTGTTTATAAATATTATTTTAAACTTTTGGCACATGAAACCTGATATCCTCCTCCAAAAACCATTTAGTCAATATATTATTGTAGAAATAGTAACATTAATAGTAACGTTCATGCTAGAAAAGAAACCAGAACATATACAGAAGTTACACCTAAATGGAAAGATAGCACAGATATCTGTGCTGCAAAACGAAAATTTTAAAATGGTAGAATATCTTCCATCCAAAGGCAAGAAGGAACATCATTTCCTAAGATTTCCTAAGAAATCTGGTTGTCTCACCTTCCCATAAGCATGAAAAGTATAAATATACTCAGGTTAAGTTTCAACATCTGTTGCAGAGGATGAAGAGGCAGAGAAATTACATGAAGGAACCACTAAGATTCTTCAAATTAAATTAAAATACATATTGCAACTCACTGACTTCAATGCAAAGATGTGCAGAAGGGAAGATAGTGAAAATATGCTCAAAGAGACCATAAACTATACAGTAGCTTCATGACTATAAGGCATGAAACATTTTCTTGAAAAAGAAAGTTGGAAAGCAGTGGACATGGGCAGTAATCAAACTGATATCACAAAATGAAATTGACTGTATCTTGACAAGTGATGGCTGGTTACCAATTTCTGACCTAGCTCTCTATCCAAGTGTTCAATTTGTTAAAGAAAAGATCGAAATCAACACCAAATCAGAAGAGAAAGAAGACACATCAATATTCTAATGGACATGTGATCTCATCTTTGAAGGTATTCTCTCTAATGATACATATTACAACCCAACCATTCCTGCCCAACTTTAAGACACCTGTTCTAAGTTCAACACAGAGCTCTCTCACCATGCTAGGACTTTCTTCATATTTTCTTGATATCACAAGGATGAAGCACTCAGACCATCATCAGACCTTTGCTCCTGTCATATGACCAGCTTATTATCTCTTTCATTCATGTACTTCTTTGCTGATATATTTTACATTGCTTTCCCCCCAAACTGCATGTTTTTAATGCACTGCTACCTATTCATACCCACAATGCAAGTCTCCATTGCCCTTTGGATGATTCTCAACTTTAGTTCTTCAGAGACTGTCTTCTTCCATGACTTGAAGCTATTTAGGAGCACCAGAATAATCTTTTTTTTTTTTTAAATTGTACCTGTGATTTCACTGGTGTAGAGAACTCCTGGTAAGGAAATTCCTACTCCCAATGTAGACTAGCAACTATTATTCAATTTATCTACTAGAGTAGTCTGGGAACAATGAGAGATAAGTAAATTGCTCAGTGTCTCATAATCAGAGATAGGACTTGAACTAAGGTCTTCCTGACTCTGAGGATTCCTATCTATCCACTACACCATGCTATCTCTTATCATAAGAACATTAGTCTGAAAATATGGGCTTTGTTTCAGGCAGAAGCTTTTAATCATTAGTCGGAAAGTGAACAAACATATATTAGGGGCTTTAACATGTACCACACACTGCGCTAAATACTAGGGATATGAAGGCAAAAGTTTAAGGCACACATTTGGGTTGAATTCTCTAAATCTGTGCATCTTCTGTTTCTTTTGAGCTACTTCAATTTTGCTTTGCCCATATTGTACAGCACCTTCTCTGATGAGGGCATGACATGCTGAGCGGTCCTGTGCCAGTATCTCCCATGTCACACAATCAATTCCAAAGTTTTTTTTTGTTTGTTTGTTTGGTTTTTTTTTTGAGAATAGAACCAAAGCCTTTATTCAAATACCAGAAGTCATTACAGTAACCATGAAGTTGGTACACATAGTTAATACAGTGAACACCCACATCCCCAAGCCTTCACAACAAAACAGACTCCCTCAAGCAAAAATCCTCCTCTTCTCACTCACTTCCTCAAGCAAATATCATCCTCTCCTCACTCATGGTAGGTGCTCAGCCTCCATGCTGCTTGCTCCCACCAGCTCCGGCTCCCAGAAATTGCAAAGTTTTTAAGAGAGACCTTGAGGCTCTTTGTATCACTTTTTCGGACTACCATGTGAACACCTGTCCTATATGAGTTCTTGATAAAATAGTCTTCTTGGCAAGTGTATGTTTGTCATTCAAACAATGTGGCCAGCCCATTGGAGTTGCCCTCTCTGCAGTAGAGTCTGAAAGCTTGGAAGTTTAGCTCAAGAACAGAGTAGATAGAGGTTATTTGAAAGGGGTTGGAGAAGGAGGACTGAGACAAGCCTCCTGAAAATGAAATTTAAACTTAATCTTAGAGCAAGTCAGGAAAACTAAGAGGCCTCAGAGGTAAGGAGACAGAGTATACCAAACATTGGTGACAGCCAGTACAAAGGCATGGAAACAAAGTTAAGTTCAAGGAAATTCAAGTGTTTAGATCATAGATTGAATACAGATGAATATGGTGTTAAGAACACTGGAAAGGTAGAAAGGTGCCAGGTTATGAAGAAGTTTTCATAGCAATAGACTTCATATTAGATCATAGAGTTAAAAGGGAGCCAGAAGAATTCATTTAACTAGTAGGATGACATGATCAGATCTATCATTTTGAAAAATCACTCTGGGAGCTGGACAAAAAATGGAAAGGAATGGAAAGAAATTTGAAACAAGAAGTTACTGCAGTAGCTCTGGCAAGAGGTGAAGAGGACCAGAACTAGGATCATGATTAATGGAATCAAAGGAAAGAAGGAGATGTTGTAAAGGTAGAAATGACATTCAATAAGTGGGGTGAGTGAGATTGAGGAGAAAAGCATGAGACCAAGGTTGCAGTTCTGATGACTGAAGATGGTAGTGTGCTCAGAGGTAACAGGGACATCTGAGAAAGGAAAAACAGAAGAATGAGATGGTGAGTCAATTAAGGAGAAACAGAATATCAGCCTACCTGCAATGAAGGCCAGGTTGAAAACAGACAGCAAATTTGTATTGGGCCCAATCAGCACAGTTTCAGGATTTCCTCTAGATTTGTGCAGCAATACAAGTATGGGAAATGGATAGTAGGCATAAACCAGGGTTGGGGTTTTGCAAAGCATGATTCATAATTGGACAAGGGGGTGGCAAGGGAATCAACTGTGGAAGAAAACATTGAGTTGAGTTGGTTCACAAAACAGTCATAATGTTAGTGGTCATAAGGTATGGGGAAAAAAAGAATGATAGAAGATTATGAGAAGTTACAGGAATTTTAAAGTTCACAGAGATAAAAGTTGAGCAGTTGTGGGTGATAGCAAGATCTAGGGGTGGGAAACCTGCATCCTTGAGGCCATGCCACGTGCAGCTTTCTAGGTCAAGTGCATCCCTTTGACTGAATCCAAACTTCACAGAACAAATCCTCTTAATGAAAGGATTTCTTCTCTAAAACTTGGACTCAGTCAAAAGGCCACACCCAAGGACCTAGAAGGTCACATGCAACTTTGAGGCCGCAGGTCCTCACTCCTTCCCCCTGGAACATGACCATCACTGTTTGTAAGAGTTGGAAAACTGTTGTAACATGTACTATTATATATAGGGCTTTTAACGATTTCCCCCAAACTACTCCCTAAAAATATTGTTTAAAAATAATATTCCTCTGGTGATGTTAATTGATTCTCAATAATTGTCAATCATGGAATAACACAAACTCAAGAAAATAGGAACTATGGTTTACCCAAAGAACAATGGAGAGATGTATAGTGGGTATAAATAAGAGGCAACATGGTACCAATGATTATTTTTTGTAAGAAATTATATAAAAGATATTATTAAAGAAAAATATTTCTGGAAAAGGAAGTGGGTCAGTCTTATAGGGAAGGATTGCATGACAGCTCCTGTGCTGTCCCAATACCCATGTAATATTAAAAGACTAAAGGAAGACCCTCAGAATACTGAGGAGGCTCCTATGAAAGATTCATGGGAGAACATGATTAAGAATCTCATAGGAAAAGAATGGGAAAAAAGTTGCAGTGGAGAGACCACCCAAGTCAATCAATTAGATCACAGATACACTAAAATACTGAAGTATTTAACTAAAAAGTCAGGGTCATCTCAAATCCAAGACTGAGAATCACTCACCTAGCTAGCTTAACTCTCATTATTTTCTTATTTCATCAAACTTTGAGGAGAAAAAAAAATTACTTGCTAAAAGAATATAGCACTGAATACTCTCATTCAAATAAAAATAGACAACAATCTACTGATATGTTGAGTCAAGGCTGTCAATATAACCTATAGTGTTCAAGTGTCTAAGAAAAAATAACAGTAATAGGCATTTATTTCATACTTTAAAATATGGAAGTACTTTATATGTTATCTCTTTTAAGTTCTAGAGCAATACTGTTAGGTAACCAATACAGGTATTATTATTATTACTCCCCTTTTATAGATAAGAAAACTGAGGCTTCTCAAAGAGGTTAAATGAGTTGTTAAGAGTCCCCCAACTATCAAATATCAGAACCTGGTATTCTTGACTCTAAGTCTAGCACTCTATTCATTAAACTATAATTTCCCTAATTTATGTATTCCTTCTAGTAGCTAGAATGTATAAATTATCAATTCTAAAATACTGTAGTGCAGTAAGGTTATTAAAAAATACCATTCAATTAGTTGGTCACAAAAAAGCCATTTTACTATTTTAGTGATAATTAGTGACAAAATAATTTGAAATTTTTCTTTTTTTTCCAACTTTTACTTTTCAAGTAATAAGTATTTATTATCTTGTCCCTCTCATTATCCCTGCATTAAGTAAATTTAAAAACAAAAAAAACCCGTCAATGCATATCTACATAATCTAGTAAAATAAATTCACACATTAACAGTGTCCAAAATTATTTTTCCTGCATTTTAAGTTCAGCATCTGTGCCTGGTGAGTGCCATTTTTCATCTTCATGGTTTATCACTGCATTGCCCAGAATTCTAAAAGAGTCTTTCAAAGTTTTCTTCCCCTATAATGTGATCATTATATAAATTGTGCTCCTAGTTCTGCTCACTTCATTCTTCACTTCAATTCATACAGGTCTTCCTAGTTTCCTCTGAAATTGTCCATTTAATCATTTCTTATGGCACAATATTACATTCTGTTCACATACTATAATCTGTTCACCCATTCTCTAATAGGAAGATACTTCCATTAGTCTCCATATTTTTACTATCATTAAAAGAGCTGCTATCAATATTTCTGTATATATAGGTAATTTTCCTCATTGATTTCTTTGGGCTATTGATCTTAGTGCAAGAGTTGAGTCAAAGAGTATGCACAGTTTAGAAACTTTCTGGGTATAGTTCCAAACTGCTCTCCAGAATGACTGGATCAATGCATAACATTACCAATGGTACGCTAGTTTATCCATTTTCCCAAATCTCCTCCAACATGGGAATATGATAATTTCCTAACTTAATAGTTCTTTTACCTTCACAACACAAACAGGTTACTCATTAAATGAATGCTGAGTAAATGATTACAAATAAGATTTTAAATTAAATTCAAAAGGAAAGATTCTCTCAATTTGTGTACAACATTTGAGTTAACAAGGCATTAAAATATTTTTCTGGCAATTTGCTTAACTCAGTAGCACTAGTAATCTGGCAAAAATATGGGCCGTAGCGGTGGTGGTCAGCGGGCAAAGATGCACAAATGCCAGGATCAGTGACTGGAGGGCAAAGATGAAGACACCAGCAGCATTTCATTTAAATTGCTAAATTTTTGGCATAGAATTGTTTTAATTTCAGGAACAACAGGAGAGAAGACTGTAGCAGAGAGGAGCAGCTACCAGTAGCAATGGTAGTTTAGTAGCAGAAGATGGGCCACTGGCACGCACAATGGCAAAAAGCAGGTCCGCAGCAGCCTATTGCTTACTATAATCTAGAATGTATAAGCCCTGCCACACTGCCACCAGTGCAACATCTAGCTGTCCTTTTACAGCAGTTACAGGGTTTGGAAGGTCAATGGGTGGAAACTTGCTTTTTGTCAACAAGGAGAAAGCCAAAGTACTTAGCCAAGCCCTACAGAAAGAGGCAGCAGCCTCTCAGAGGCCTTTCATGAGATGGAAGATGGTAAACTCTCTTCCCCATGGCCCTCTCACTTAAGTACTTAGTAGGGGGCACTTTTCCCTAATGTGTGCTGAGGATCAGTTAGACTATGGAGGAAGCATTATCATCTTTGCTATAGCCCTGATATTTCCAGTGCTGTTTTTGTTTATGATCATCTGTTTTATACTGAGTAACTCACTGTGAACTGCAAAGATTTGGCATAATTTATCACAAACTTGATTATTTAGACCTGGGCCTCTTTTCTTCTACTTTTAACATTCATTCCATAGCACCACATTGCCACACAAGTGATCTCTCTCCTTACTTAAATTTTCCTAAAGCACTTTGTCTGGATCTTTTTCTAAATCCCTATGGTCATCAACTTGATATCACATTTACTTGTTTACATATATGAGTAGAACAGAAGGAATGATATACATATAGGAAACATAGACATGATATACATATACATGTCATGTATGTGATATACATATATGTCATATGAGATGTGGATATTATATATTTACATTCATACTGCCTATATCTATATCATTATATATCCTATCTATATCTATAACATTCCTTCTATTAGACAATCAGCTCCTTGAGGGCATCTTTGATTTCCCAGTTGCAAACACTGTCTTATAAAGAGTAGGTACTAAATAATACCTCACTATTTCAAAGAGTATTTTCATCAGCATGAATATTCTCCCCCTCAACACAAATGGCAACCACTGTATAAGTTAGTAGATGGTCTTCAAGACTTGCTATACTTAAAAAATTATCACTCTAAGACTGAACTAATGATAAACTTCTCCAAATTTAGCTGTGTTAGTCCACTGGCCACAGACGTGCAGACCATCACTGGGCTCGAACACTTTTCCAACTTTGCCATACTCAAAGTCTTTTCAGCTTGGTAGGTTCTGCTTGCAAGAAAAGAGCCAACAATGGCTCAAGTCACAAAGGCAAGTGAAAGTTGCCATCTACTATATAGCTTTTGTCCTGAACTAGCCTGTGTTATGCCCTTGAGAAACCAGTCACTTTGTTGCCACAATGAGGTCTAAGTGTAGAACTTAAGTGGAGGTCTTTAATAGCACTAACTTACTGAATTCTAACCAGCATAAAAATGTTGTAATCATATCATTAAAAGGAATTTATAAAAAGTTAATATATAAAATCTTTGAAAAATATCACCACAATATTTGTATACTTACCGGGCTCCCAAGAGATCCTTCTTCACCAGACCTATTCCAGCTATAACTTTCACTCACATGATTCGTGAATTTTCCTAAGGTAAAGTTAAAATTTAATTTCTCTTGTGGACTTTAAAAAAATTGAATAGTATGTTTGTCAAATATATTTAATAAAATAACTGAATTAAAATCATTCAGAAGTTTTATAGAATTACTTTGAATAAAAGGAGGTTACTGACTCAGTAATTTTGTAATTGTTATAATTTTTCAATTTCACCTCAGCAAATCAAATGTAACTATTACCGTCTGCTAACTTTACATGTCCCCTCTATAGTAATCTATTAACTGAAATATATATATATATATATATATATATAATTCATAAAAAGAGGCAGCATGCTATATAGTAGGTAGAAAACCAGGCTCAGGAAGATCTGGGTTTAAGTCCCACCACAGACATAATGGCTGTGTAAACATGGGTCCACAAGATATTTACTCTTCTCCTCTTCCAGGAAACTCTATAAAACTAAAAATGCACAGAAGGCGCTGAGCTGCACTGCTAGAGGGAGTTTCCACACCATGCTATTCCTTATAGCAGTGAAATCACAGATTCAGTTTCAATCCCCCTTCCAAAAGCAAACCAAAACAAAAACAGCCAAAAGATCACTAAACAGAATCAGACAATTAACAAGGAAATTTCCAAATTACACAAACAACCACTGTTAACCAGATTTTAATCCCAAACTGAATAGATCTCTATAGCATGAAATCAAATTTGTCAGTCAGACAGAGGTGTAAATTTCACTGTCTCCTAACATTTCCCTCAATTAGCCCTACTAATACCATTTGCTCTTCATTAGATCCTAATTCCTTTCCCTAGTTTCCCTTTCTCTTAGCTTCCCTTTTCCTTTCTCTTATCAGCCCAGATATAATTCTGATTACCTAAAATAACAAAAGATCATAGTAGAGATCACAAAATTAAGGCTAAATGACAATATGGCTAATGATCTGTGGTGAGATATCTTACAAAAACAAAAGAAAAAAGCATCAATTTGGAAAGGCATCATAATAGCATAAATCAGTTTTAAGAGAACAAATGTTTTAGTTTGGCATCTAGGACATATTTAAGTTCCAAGTTATATCAATTAATTACAAATCTAATATGACTATTGCCTTTGTTATTTCAAAACCAAAGTTCTCTGTCTTTGGCAGATGGTTCAACCATTTTCCAGACCATTGTTGTTTTACGGTTTTTGTTTGCTCATTTGTGGGGAAGAGTGGTGCCCAGTATGTTAGCATTCATTACCTCTATTCAGCTGCTTGCTTCCTCAGCTGCTTCTTCAACTCCAACCCGTCATCAACACCTGTTTTCTTTCCATCTTCAACTGAGCTACAGTGACTTAAATGCAAAGATTTCTGGTAACTGCCATAGACATGATAAGAGGAAAAAGCCACCTTTAAATCTTTTAGGGATGTTTTTTGGTCCTTTTCCCTTAGGATAAAACTCCAATCTAAAAATCAAAAGATATCTAAGGACTAGCCACTATTTTACATTCACTTTACATCCTTCTCTCTATTTTGTATATTTTGCTAATGCTGACACATAGACTCTAATCACCCCCCCACGAACAGAGATTTTCATTCTAAAATGAGCAGCTCTTATACTAGCTCATATACTAAAAAATTCTTTTCCTATTCTATATTGCCCCACATTTTAAGAGTGAAAATTAGAGATCAAAGAAAGGGAGTTAATGTTAGTTAATAATAATGTTAATTATGTAACATAACAAAATCAAGTTATGAAATTTAGTTTCCTAATGCCTTTTTGGGTTAGTATTTAGTATTTTGTTATGCATATGATTTCATCAAAGTGGGTATTCTCACAGTGAAATAGATCACAAACCATTTACACCTTTTCTGTGTAACTTCTAGCCTTATCCACCCATAAATCCTCCCAAAATCTTCCTCTAGAACAGGGGTTCTTTTAAAAAAAAATTATCTATTTTTAGTTTACAACATTCAGTTCTACAAACTTTTTAAGTTCCAAACTGTCTCCCCCTCTCTCCTCTCCCCTCTCCCCAAGGCAGCATGCAATCTGATATAGACTCTACATATACATTCACATTAAACATATTTTCACATTAGCCATGTTGCAAAGAAGAATTAGAACCAATGGAATGAACCACGAGAAAGAAGAAACAAAACAAAAAAGAGAGAGAGCACTATTGAAGTATCACTGCCACTTTATAGAGGAGGAAGCTGAGCCTCAGAAAGTATAAGTGATTTCCCCACACATATTGTTTAGAGTAGGTATATGTTATGGGAATCTGAAGATCTTCCCTGCCCCTAGGCCCTTTGCTAAAGTGGCTACGTGACTCTGAGAACCTTCCCAGATTTGAAAGTATACTCTGTTCCCTAATAGGCTCAATGTGGTCACGTGGAGCCTG
>JAQQSV010017117.1:0-11677 GCA_028646515.1 Pseudochirops corinnae
TTTTGACTTCATTGTCTTTCTCCCATTCCATGCTTTGATCCTTTTTGTTCCCAAAAAAGGAATCTAAAGTTGGATTGCTGTGCTTGCTTTACTTCTTTTGCTTGCTCATGTTGCCACTTAGTTACTTGACTTTTGAGTTCTTTGCCACAGTAGACTTCTGCTTCCAGAGGGGAGAGCTTTGTCCCAAATTGCTGTGGTTTTTGCAGCTGCTAGAGCTATTAGGAGGCTGACATCTCTGCAGTCCCCACAAACTGGCTCAGTGATCACACATTTTAGGACCAACTCCCAAGACCACAATCCAGATCCAGACAGGTTAAAGCAAGAGCAATTATCCTCTGAATTGTTGTTTAGCCCCCCCTGTAATCTGCAGGCCAGGAGCTCTGAAGTAGCCAAGTGGAGGCAGCTGCAGGGCCGCCGACCTCCATCACTTCTAGCTCCAGGGGGCAGGGGCTGGACTTCTCCTCCATCCCCCTTAGTTCCAACGGAGTTTTACACTGACCTTTCACTTTTTCTTTGTCATTTATGGGTTGATAATTCTGGAAACCGCTACAGCTGCTGGTGATCCACTCTCCTGAAGTCTGCTCCAGCTGCAGCTGGTTGGGGCTGCCCTGGGGCTAAAACATAGGCTCAGGCAGGCCTGGGCTCTGCTCGCAGTACATTGTTATGGACCCTTCCTGCCAGCCTGCTGGGCTGCCTTCAGTGGGAGATTTGTTTCTCTCTGTCACTTTGTGGGTTCTGTAGCTCTAAAATTTGTTTAGAGTCATATTTTATAGGTATTTGAGGTGGTTATGAGGGCAGCTGATGGAGTTTTCCTGCTTCTATGCTGCCATATTGGCTCTGCCTCCTTTGATTATGAATTTTTATTTTTAAGGGTTTTGTTTTTCTTCTTTTTCCAAAAAAAATTTTTGGGGAGGTGGGAGGGAGAGGAAATAAATGCTTGTTAATTTAAAAACAATAAAATTAAATAGACTTGGACTAAGTTACTACAGAGGTCCTTTCATCTCTAAATCTGGGATCCTATAATCCCCATGAGCTTCAGGGAGGGATACAGGTAGTGAGAATTATGTATGTATAGGGGAACCAATGCTGGGGTAACTGATTTCTCCAAAGTCATGTAATCTTTCCAGGTGGGAAGGGGAAAGAGAAATGAGGTCCTTCCACTCAGCTCTATAATTTTCAATACCAACAGGCTGAGGCAAAAGCATTCCTGCCACCATTTCCATAGTTTTTTGTATAGCTTTACAATTCATTTTCAGTAAAGACCAGCTGTGATGCAGTTCTGTAAATGCTATAATAGAATTTGTTAACCACTTCAACATGAGTTTTAAAGTAAATGTCACACTGCATTGTCACAGTGCACTAACAGCACATTAGCCAGCTCCCACTCTTGTTTAATTCACTTTCCCAGTGTTGGAGTTATTGTGACGCCTCCTAGGAAGGCCATGTTCAGGGAATTATATGGCAGTGAGGCTATTTATTCTTTTAACTCTCTCCTGATGCTGCCCCGGGTGGTTGCTGAAGTTTGGCTAGTGCAGCTGTTATTTAGGGGAGTTTTTAGCAACTGATTTAAGAAGATAATAATCTTTTCCACCCTAATCAAATCAGAGTGTGTAGGGAACTATAGTGCCAACAAAGAACACCTTGGTCACTTCAAATCCCTGCTGCTGTATCCCATAATAAAGAACTTAGAAGCATAGATGTGAATTACTGGGCATGCCTTGGAATATGCCTGTGATGTTACTACCTGATGCACAGGTCTAGACATATGACTCCCTCTGTCGAGGATGATTTATAAACTCCTCAGGCAGACATTTAAGTCCTTTCTTAATCTGGCTTCAACCTATCTGAAATCTAAGTTCAAATAACAGCTGAGCTACCTTCATTCTTTCATTCATTTATTCATTATACATTTGATAGCTATTTATTTAACAGGTATATTATTGAACACCCATTATGTGTAAATTGTAGTGATAAAAACAACACAGACTCTGTCCTCAAGGAGTTAACAATTTTTTTTCCCACATATTGTATATCCCCCAAAAGTAGTCTATGGTCATGCTGACAACTAGATTGCTTATTAACTGGGGAAGCAAAATAAATGGGCTTTTCTGGAGAAGGACAGCTAGGTGGTGCTATAGTGGGCCTGAAATTAGGAATACTCATCTTCCTGAATTCAAATCTGGATGTAGATACTTACTAGCAGCATGACCCTGGGCAAGTCACTTAACTTTGTTTGCCTCAGTTTCCTCAACTGTAAAATGAGCTAGTGGAGTAGGAAACTAGTGTCTTTGCCAAGGAAACCCCAAATGGGGTCACAAAGAGTCAGATATGGCTGAACAACAACAAAACTTCTCTGGTTTTTTATAGGCCAATTTTAGCCTTTGTCTTGCTCAGTTCTAGGCCTCCTCAATCCACCTTGATCATCTCCTATCATGCAGTCTCCACTTGAATCATCATTTCTACCTCTTCCTCCTGAAAATTATCTCCCCACGCCCATTTCCAACCCTCTATCCTCAGGACTTACAATAAGCCCTAACACACATAGCATGTACTTAATAAATTCTCTCTCTCTCTCTCTCTCACTCTCTCTCTCTCTCTCTCTCTTTCTTCCTCTCTCTCTGTCTCTCTCTGTCTCTCTGTCTCTGTTTCTCTCTCTCTCTCTCTCTCTGTCTCACACACACACATATTTCATATACTTTGTCAGTTTTATTTCAGTGTTTTTCTTTTTTTAAATATTATTTTTGATGTTCTTTCCTTTTTAAATTTGTAGTTCCAAATTCTCTCTGTCTCCCTACTTCCCACCACTCCCTCACCCACTAAGAAATCAAATAATATGATATAAATTATATTAAATCATGCAAAACACATTTCCTTATTAATCATATAGCAAAAAAGAAAGAAAAAGAACATGAGAAAATGATACTTCAATTTGTACTCTAAATTCATAAGTTCTTTCTCTGGTGATGAATAGCATTTTTTTCATCATGAATCATTCAGAATTGTCTTAGACTATTGTATTGATCAGAGTGGCCAGGTCTGTCACGGTTAATCATCATTATAACATTTTTGTTACTATGCACAATGATTTCTCAGTTTTCCTTCACTTTGTATCAGTTCATATAAATCTTTCCAAGTTTTTCCAAAGTCATCCTGCTCATTATTTGTTACAGCTTAATAGTACTCCATCACAATCATATGCCACAACTTGTTCAGTCATTCCCCTACTGATGAGTATCCCCTCAATTCCAATTCTTTGCCACTATTAAAAGAGATGCTATAAAATGTTTTTGTACATAAATGTCCTTTTCCTTCTTCTTTGATCTCTTGGGGATACTGACCTAGTAATGGTATTGCTGAATCAAAGAGTAGGCACAATTTTATAGCCCTTTGGGCATAGTTACAAATTTTTCACTAGGATATTTGAACCAGTTCAATACTCCACCATCAATTCATTAGTGTATCTATTTTCCCTCAACCCATCTAGCACTAGTCTCACCTATTCTGCTTTTTTTTTTTTTTTAGCAGTTTTTTGAAGGGGAGACGGCAGGGCGGTTGGGGTTAAGTGACTTGCCCAAGGTCACACAGCTAGTAAGTGTTAAGTGTCTGAGGCTGAATTTGGACTCAGGTCCTCCTGACTCCAGGGTCAGTGCTCTATTCACTGCTCCACTTAGCCACCCCCACCTGTTCTGCTTTTTAAGGAGTTCTTTTGTTCAGGGAATTTTTGTGCCTCTTTTACCATTATTCCAATTCTGTTTTTTAAGGTATTGCTATCTTTTGTATTTTTGTGGCTCTTTTATCAAGCTGTTAATTCTTTTTTTCATAATTTTCTTGCATCGCTCTCATTTCTTTTCCCAAATTTTCCTCTGTCACTCTTATTTCTTTCTTGAATGCTACCTGGAATTCTTGTTGGGCTTGTGTCCAGTTAGAATTTCTATATGAGGCTTTGTTCGTAGTTGTTTTCTCATTACTGTCTTCCTCTGAATTTGTATCTTGGTCTTCCCTACAACTATAGTAATTAATCATGGTCAAGTTCTTTTTGTTGTTGTTCTTTTCTCATTTTTCCAGCCTATTTCTTAACTTTGACCTTTATGTTAAAGTTGGTTTCTGCTCATCTGGGGGTAAGGAGACACTGCCAAGCTTCAGGCTTTATTGTACTGTTCTTTTTCAGAACTAGTTCTAGGGGTCTGCAAGTTCTAGGTGCTTCCAAGGTGGTGGGATGAGGGAAAAGGTATGGCCATTGCTCTCTTGCTCTGCTTTCTGGTCTTTATACAGGAAGGACCCTTGTTTCACTGTAGTCTTTGATGTAGCACTAGTGCTTCTCTTGGACCTGGAACCATGACCATGGCTCCTGCTCTCCTGTTGCTGCAGGTGCTAACATTTCTTTCTGTCTTGGAATTGAGAACAGAGCCCCTTCTCCTTTGTAACGAAACACAAACATTCCTCTTGGCCCTGAAACTGTGCCCCAGAGCTGCATATTAGCAGTGGTATTGCCAATCAATACCAGATGCACACGGTGCCAGTAGTAGTAGGTCCCCTGTTATCTCTTTCTGACAAGTTGTCCAACTCCTCAAAGCTGCTGCCGCCGCCATTTTTGTCCCATATGCATGCTTTAGATAGGCCCCCTTTCCAGGTCACAGACCTCTTTTGCCAACTTCATAAGTTTTCTTAGACCAGAAAAATGCTTCATGCTAACATTTAGTTAGCTCTGCTGCTCCAAAATTTGAATTGAGGTGTTATTTTAAAGTTGTTTGGAAGGGCATGTTGAGAGTGTAGCTGGGTTGCTGCCTCTAATTTCCCATCTTCAACTCTCCCTACCTCCTGACACCCTATATATATTTTTATTTAATCAATAGCCACTCTTCTGTTAGTTTAGATAATTTATTCTCTACAGTTGAATTTGCAGTTGCATCAAGAATTGACTTATTAGTATTGTAAGAACAATCTATTGTGGCTCCAACATAGAATGGAATAGTTGGAGTATGAGAAATTAAGGATAGTGAGAACTCTAGTGATGAGGGGTTGGGAAGACCTTAATAGATAATAAATATAAAATATAAAAAAGTAAGTACAGAATAATTCAGGGGACAACTTCTACTACAAAGAACTCAGGTAGGAGAAGACAGTGGAGCTGATATTTAAAGGAAGGCATTTTTCTTGACACTGAGAGTACAAAAATAGAAGAAAACAAAACAAAAAGTAGTCCCTGGTTTCAAGGGCTTATATTCTGTTGAAAAGATGGGCATATGAAAAAATAAGTGAATTCATAATAATATGAGGAGAGAGAAGGAGACAGACAAACAAACAGATAGACAGAGACAGAGGGACAGAAAAAGAGAGACAGAGAGCAAGCAATAACAATCAGGCAGATTAGAAACCGTTTCCTACAATTGGTAGCACCTGAGCTGGGCTTTGAAGAAAGCTAGGCTTTTTAAGACTGGGGAACTGAGGGGACTAGGGAACCAGCAGGAGGGGTGGCAGGTGCAAAGGCCTAAGGAGGGAAAAAGAAATGAATGGATAAATGAATGAAAAGTATTTATTAAGTACTTAATCTGTGATAGGCACTGTGAAGGTACTGGGAACCCAAATGTAAGTGTTTGTCTTTGTTCTTAACATTCCAATAGAAGTCCTAAGCCAAGCCTCCTATCCTGAGGAGGTGGTCTCTCTCTGTATCTTTCCTACTTTCACTTGGAGGGTAGCTTTTGTTGGTTTGTTTTTTGTTTTTTTTTTTTGTGGGTTTTTTTGGTGGTATTGTTTTGGTTGGGCAATGGAGGGATAGAGAGACACAGAGACACAGAGACACTGACAGAGACACAGACAGACACAGAGACATAGAGAAAGGATCAGTACTATATCTGTAAAGATAACATAGATTTTTTTTTTTTGGAATGCTGAATTCTTTCAGAATTTTTAAAGTACAGTTGAATTTGTATAATAAAAATTTAAGTAAAGCAGGAACTGTCTGTATAATAAAATGATCAGCACAGAAAGGGTTTTGGTCTGGTAAATCACAGGCACAGTGAGTTGATCTGTAGGGCAGTGACTGAATTCTCTTTCCAGAAGCAATATTAGTAATGATTTGATATGACTATTATAGCCAAAGCAAGAAATAGAAGGGAGGATTGGGTCACAAATGGGCCAGTCTAATTGTAACAAATGTTTATGGAGTGATGATGATGATGATGATGATGGTGGTGGTGGTGATAAGTACTTTGAGGTTTGGTAAGCACTTTATAAACTTTATTTCATTATATTTACACAGCCTTGGGGGGTAAATGCTATTAGTACTCCCATTTTACAGATAAGAAAGCTGAGGCACAGAAATATTAAGTGACTTGCCAGGTTCATACAGCTAATAAATGTCTGAGCTTAGATTTGAGCTCAGGTCTTCTTGGCTCCAGGTCCAGTACTAGATGAAGAAGATAGGTGGGAATCAAATTATGGAAGGTTTTGAAGGCAAGGCCAAATGTTTAGTCTTCATTCCTGGAGGAAATAGGGAGCCACTAAAGCTTCTTGGACAAGAGACTGACACAGAGTGATCTGTAATTGTGGAATATTAATTTGTCAGCTGTGAGGAGGACTGACTAGAGAGTCAGTGATTTGATGGAGAGAGATCAGTTAGGAGACTATTATCATAATAGTCCTGGCTATATGAGTTTAGAGAAATCAGTCAAGCTCTCTGGGCTACAAATTCCTCATTGGTAAAATGAAGATGTTGGATTAGATGATCTTTGATAAGGTCTCATTCATCTCTTATTCATACCTTTTCTGTTCTCCTTTGTAAATTCTATTTCCCCACCAAACTAGACCACTGAACACTTCAACTCCCAAATCCCATGTCCTATCCAAGAACCTGATTCTTTCTCAAGGTGAGGGAATTTTAAGCAAGCTATGTCTAGGGCAAAGACACTGTCTCATTTTTTCCCCTACAAGCTTATATTGCTTTAAATGTGAGTTCATTCCAGTATTGTGTAGAATTATTTTTTTCAGCCTTCATCCTGATGGTTGTCTTGATGTAGATGTAGCCTTCATGTAATAAATATGTTGAGCCTGCAAAGAGATTGGAGCTATCCTAGCAACAAATTTTTCCCTTGTTTTTTCCCTTGCTCTATTTGATGTTCCTGGGAGTAATAGGTTGAAGAAAGGACTAATAGCAGAATGTCACATTTGCTACTGCTCTAAAACACAAATTTCTTATTTTCTTACAGCATAAAAATGTCACAATTTTTCAAGGTCACAAAAATAAATGCCCCCTATAGCAGAGTCAAACAAAAGGTTTTGAGGCTGAGTAAAGCACTCTCTGTGCACCCAGATACATATTCAGGGTGACAGTGTCTGTTGGGTAGGTCATTATACTTTGAGGCCTTGCCTTGCCCCATACTAGTCATTCTGAGACCAGCTGTGGTGAAGCCAGGGGAAGTCTGGAGAAACTTAAGAGAGGAGAAAAAGATTACAGCTCTCTTGTTAGTGTGTAACAAAGGCTGAAGATGAAAAATCCGGAGGAAAACCTGCATTTTTTTAAAATAGCATTTTATTTTTTTCCCAATTACACATCAAGACAATTTTTAGCATTTATTTTTACAAGATTTTGAGTTCCAAATTTTTCTCACTCTCTCCCTCCCCTCCTCTCTTCCTAAAATGGTAGGCAACTTGATATGGGTTATACATGTACTATCATATAAAACACATTTCCATATTAGTCACAGTTGTGAAAGAAGAAACAGATCAAAAGGAAGAAAAAACATGAAAAAGAATGAAGTGAAAAAAAAGTATGCTTTGATCTGCATTCAGAGGCCATCAGTTCTTTCTCTAGATGTGGACAGCATTTTCCTTTGTGAGTCCTTTATATTTGTCTTGAATCACTGTGTTATTGAGAAGAACTGAATCATATATAGTTGATCACCACACAATGTTGCTGATACTATTTGCAGTTCTGCTGGTTCTGCCCATTTCACTTTGCATCAGTTCTTACAAGTCTTTCCAGGTTTTTGTGAAATATACCTGTTCATCATTTCTTATTGCACAATAGTATTCCATTACATTCATATACCAGTTTGTTTAGCCATTCCCCAATTGATGGACATCTCCTTAATTTCCATTATTTTGCCACCATGAAAAGGACTGCTATAAATATTTTTGCACATGTAAGTCCTTTTCCCATTTTTATAATCTCTTTGGGATACAGACTTAGTAGTGGTATTGCTGGATCAAAAAGTATACACAGTTTGGTTGCCATTTGTATATAGTTCCAAATTGCTTTACAGAATGGTTGGATCAGTTCACAACTCTACCAACAGTGTATAAGGGTCCCATTTTTCCCACATCCTCTTCAACATTTATCATTTTCCTTTTTTTTGTCATATTTCAAAAGTTATTTAGAACACTTCTTCATGTATGTATAGATAGCTTTGATTTCTTCATCTGCAAACTGCTTGTTCATATGCTTGGACCATTTATCAATTGGGGAATGATTTATATTCTTATAAATTTGGCTCAGTTCTCTATAACTGAGGCATGAGGCCTTTATTAGAGACACTTACTATAGAGATTGTTTCTCAGCTTTCTGCTTTCCTTCTCATCTTGGTTGCATTGGTTTTGTTTGTGCAAAAGCTTTTTAATTATATATAATCAAAATTATTTATTTTATATTTTATAATGCTCTCTTTCTCATTTTGTCACGAACCTGTAACTCACTTAACTTCTCCTTTAAGAATTTGGATGCTATGCCACTTGGCGCATATATGTTTAGTATTGATATTTCTTCATTGTCTTTGGTACTTTTTTAGCAAGATGTAGTTTCCTTCCTTATTTCTTTTAATTAGGTCCATTTTTGCTTTTCCTTTGTCTGAGATCAGGATTACTATCTCTGCTTTATTTTTTTTTAGTTCAGCTGAAGTATAATAGATTTTTCTCCAGCCCCTTACTTTTACTTTGTGTGTCTTTCTCTGCTTCAAGTCTGTTTATTGTAAACAACATATTGTAGGATTCTGTTTTTTGATCCACTCTGCTATCCACTTCCATTTTGTGGGAGAGTTCACCTCATTCACTTTCATGGTTATCACTATTAACCATGTATTTCCCTCCATGCTATCTTTTCTCCTGTTTGTCCTCTCTCTCCTTTCACCTTTTCCTTCTTCAACAATGTTTTGCTTCTGTCTTCAACCTCCACTGTCAATACCACCCCCTTTTATTTAATCTTCTCCCCTCCTACTTTCCTGTCAGGTAAGATAGATTTCTATATTCAACTGATTGTGTATGTTATTTCCTTTTTGAGTCAATACTGATGAGAGTAAGGTTCAAGAAATGCCCATTCCCACCCTCCATCTTTCCCTCTACAGGGTTTTGGGTTTTTTTTGCCTCTTCATTTGAAATAATTTACTCCATTCTACCTGTGCCTTCCTTCTATGCCCAGTGTAGTCATCTTTCTCATCCTTTAATTATTTTTATGTCATTCCCTCAACTTTACCTTATACCCATGTCTATTTAAATTCCTTCTAATTGTACAATTAGTAGTACAATTTTTAATAATTACAAGTATAATCTTCACATGTTGTGATATCAACAGTTTAACTCCATTGAGTTCCTTATGTTTTCTTTTTCTTTTTTTAGACTTCTCTTGGTTCTTGATACTAGAGATCAAATTTTTTGTTGTTGTTCACTTCTGGTCTTCTTAGGAAAGTTTGAAATCCTTCTATTTCATTGTATGATCATTTTTTCCCTTGAAGTGTTATGATTAATTTTTCCAGGTAGGAGATTATTGGTTGTAGTCCTAGCTCCTTTGCCTTCCAGAATATAACATTCTATGATCCCTAATCCTTTAATGTTGCAGCTGCTAAATCCTTGTAATTCTCATTGTGGCTCCCCAATATTTGAATTGTTTCTTTCTGGGCACTTGAAGTATTTTTTTCTTGGCCTGATAGTTCTGTAATTTGACTATCATGTTCCTTGGAGTTTTTATTTTGTAATCTCTTTCCTGAGGTAAGCGAGTTATTTCAATGCCTATTTTGCCTTCTGTTTCCAAGATATCAGGGCAGTTTTCCTTGATATTTTCTTGAAAGATGGTCTCCAGGTCTTCCTTTTGATTATGGCTTTTAGGAAGTCCAATTATTCTGACATTATCTCTTCTAGATCTCTTTTCCAGGTCAGTTGCTTTCCCAGTGAGGTATTTTATATTTTCTATTTTTTCATTCTTTTGAATTTGATTGATTCTTGACGTCTCATTGAATTGGCTACCTCTTGCCTGATTCTAACTTTTTAAGGAATTGTTTTCCTCAGTTTTTATACTTCTTTTCCATTTGGTCAATTCTACTTTTTAAGCAGTTGTTTTCTTTTTCCAAGCTGTTGACTTTTTTTCATAATTATCTCTCATTTCTTTTCTCAGGTTTTCTTTTACCCCTCTTGTATGACGTCTAAGCTCCTTTTTGAGCTCTTCCATGAGTTCTTTGTGAGCTTGACACCACTTCCCATTTTTCTTTGGGGATTTTCCCATAGGTGTTATGACATTGTTGTCTTTTTCTGAGTTTGTCTCTTGATCTTCCCTATCACATAATAACTTTCTATAGTCTAATTCTTTTTTGTTCTTTTTTACTGTTTTTTTTGGCCTTTTTTCCTTTTTTTAAAATTAAAGCTCTGCTCTCAGAGTGGAGGGGGCACTATTTTAGGCTTCTTGTGCCAGGGGCTGCAGGCCCTGGCTATTTATCTCCTGCTGCACTGATGTTTTCCTGAAGTCCCCAGGGAACCCTGGTGTCTGGTGCTGTGCTGAGGGGGTGGGGTGGTGGTGGCTGTAGAGGTCTGGCAGCTTACCTGGTGCTGAGATGGGTCTGATATGTGCTGGGACTGGTGGAGCTATTTCTGCATTTCTGCAGGGCTAAAGTGAAGCACGAGTTAGTTTGGTCACTGGAGGTTGCCTTTTTGCCTGGGGCTATGCTGAAGCACATGGTGGTTCTTACAGCTGGAATCTGCCAGTTCCTGTAGCTATGCTGAGGCTCATGGAGGTGATGGCAATACACCACACTGGTACTCAGGTTCTCCTGCTGGTTTGCTGATATGAGGCTTATTGCTGGCATGCTTGGATGCTTACTTTCCTGGACTATGTTCTCCTGTTACACAAGTGAGACAGATCTTTCTTTTCAATCTTCAAAGTTTCTTGGGCTAAAAGATTGTTTCATCCCATCTTTTGCTAGTTCTGGTGTCCAGGATTTGTTTTGGGGCCCTATGGTTGTTTGTAGGTGATTATGGGAAAGTAATAGCAATTTACTGCTTACTCCTCCATCTTGGCTCCCAGAAGCAAAGCCTGTGGTTCCCATCACATGACAGCATCATAAATCACTCTTTTTTTTCTAGGTTCCTAGGTGAGCTTCTACTCCATATCTACATATCTATAGTCCATTCATTCATTCAAAAACCATTAATTAGACATCTACATATTTGAATTGGTGGGGGAAATACAAAAATGAGGACCAAAAATCCCTGCCCTCAATGAGTTTATTTATGGTCCACCTATTTGGCAAGCTCCTCCTACCATGGGCTCCATGTGACTCAAGCTGTAGTCTGGGCCAAAGCTCAAAGCAGGTCACATAGATCTATTAAGGTACAGGGAAGATCTTAAAATTTTCCCTTAACGTTACAAACTGTAAGTTCAGTATTCTTTCCATGGCACCACACTGCCTCTCAAACATTT
>JAQQSV010017118.1:0-11677 GCA_028646515.1 Pseudochirops corinnae
TTTCTTGGAAGCTTTTGGTGTGGGAGTTCTGACTGTGTTGTTTTCCTCCCGTTCCATGCTTTGATACTTTTTGTCCCCAAAAAAGGAATCTAAAGTTGGATTGCTGTTCTTACTTTGCTTCCTTTGCATGCTCATGTTGCCAATCAATTACTTGACTTTTTAGCTCTGTGATACTCTGCTTCCAGAGGGGAACGCTTTGTCCCAAATCACTGGGGTTGTCCCAGCTGCCACAGCTATTAAGAGGCCACTGCAGCCCCAACCAGCTTTGGCTCACTGAAATCATACCCCAGGACCACCACCCAAGACCAGGATCCTGATCCAGGCACCTTAAGGCAAGAGCATTTAGCCTCAGAATGATCACTTAGTCTCCTGCAATCTGCAGGTCAGGAGCTTCTTAAGCAGCCACATGGAAGTGGTGCAGGGCCACAGCTTCTGCTGCTTCCTCGCCTTGGAGGCAGTTCAGCCAGATCCTCTCTCCTGAATTTAGATGAGTTCCACTAACCTTTCACTTAGTCCTTATTTCTTATGGCTTGATAATTCTGGAAATTACCACAGCTGCTGCTGATCCTCTCTCCTTTAGACTCCAGCTGTGGCTTGTCCTGGTGACCTGGGGCCAAGCTTTGGTTTCAGGCTGGGCTGGTTTTCAGCTCCCAGGGAGCTATGATGAACCCTTCAGTCCCACTTGGCCAACTGCCTTCAGTGGGAGATGAGTTTTTATGTAATTTGTGAGTCCTGGAGCTCTAAAATTTGTTTAGAGTCATATTTTATGGCTATTTGAGGTGGTTGTGGGGGAGCTGAAGAGTTTTCCTGCTTCTACTCTGCCATCTTGGCTCTGCCCCACAACTGTTTCTCTTTAGAAGTGCAAGCCTCAGGGTCTTCCCCTCCCAGAAAGATTTTTTTTTCTTTTTCTAATTAAATGAGCAATCCCTGGACTCACTTCTTAAAGAAGTCTGTTCACTGAATGGGCCTTACCTCACTCTCAGTAAGTACCCTTCTCAGTGAGTACTACCTTAGCCTTAAAAGGGCCACGGTCTCCCACTGCATCCTGGATCATCTCCAGTCATCCTGAAGAATATCTGGCCACTGGATTCAGATGGCTCTGGAGGAGAAAGTGAGGCTGGTGACCTTGCATAGCCCTCCCTCACTCAAATCAAAGTCAACTGCAAGTCTTGTCATCATTTCCCTGATGCCACAGTCCTCTTCAAAAACAAGGGACAAATACAACAATTCATGACTAGATTTACTGTTAATGATCATCAGGCTAGTCCCCTGAAAATACTGATTCCTTTAAAAATAGCTTATTCAATTAAAGACATATTTACTGATCCCCTAGTTTGTGCATGGCCAGCCACTGGGAATACAAAGACAAAAAGAAAATGGCCTAGACCCTGCCTTCAAGAAGCTTACATTCTCCTGAGTTAATATAACATGTACACATTTCAGTAAATAAAAGTTTGAGGAAGGAGAAAACACCAAGTTGGTGGTATCAAGGAAGGTCTCACAGAAGAGAGAACTCTGTTTAATATATTAGGAAGAGAAGGATTCCAAGAGCCTGGCGTGAATGGGGAGTATGTTCCAGTCTGAGTGTGTGTGGGGAGGTGTGGTTGACTTTTGCATATGCATGGAGGTAACAAGGTCAAATTTGGGAAATACATATTAATTTGGCTCCAATATTAGAGTGTGTCAAGAGGAGTAATGTGAAATAAAGTTAGATTGTTAAGAAGCTCAGCTGAAGAATTACTATTTTGTGTAAGACGCAAAGAGATTTTCACTCTAAGTTTTTGGGGTAGGGTGTGACATTAATCAGACAAATGACTTAGGATGATTATTTTGGCATTAAAGTTATTAAACCATTATGGTCTTCAGTTTCCACATCCGTAAAATGCAGACATAAAATTAAATTACTTCCAAGGTCATTTCTAGCTCTGTCCTATATGGTAGTAATGGTGGTTAATCATTACAGGGGACAGACCAAAAGCACAGGGACTGATAGGAATGAAGAAGAAAGATGGGAGAATTGTTGTGAATTCTTATAATTGACCAATTATTGGAATTACTTGTTCATAGAAGGAAGGTTGATTGAGGTCTATATGTAACTTGGATTTCATTTCAAATGCAGACTCTAGGTAACTTTACATTCTTGTAAGGTGTGGCCATTGTCATGGTCACTTGCCTTAGGCAAAAATTTGTCTTCAAGGATCAATAATTTCCTTTTCTCTATCTTTCTCTTTATTCTCCCCATTTCTTCCCTTATTGCTTCCTGTACTCTCATCTGTAGAGGCCCAGTGTCTTTCTGACTGTACAAGCATTTTATTTGTGGATCTAATCATTAAGACCCCTGGGAAAGAGAAAAATGGGAATTCTAAGCATTTTTTGAAAGCTAGCATGGAAAGTGATTTTATATATCTTTAATATCCCTAATATTTTTTTTTCCAACTTTTGCTTATTGACTTCTCTAATGCCTTAGTTTAGACTCAAAGGGGCTCATTGGGAGAAGTAATCAGCCTCTCCTTTCCCCACCATTTAGCAGCAAATACTTTCTAAATGGATGATTTTGTCATTAGCCAGTGACCATGCCAGAGAAGTGAAAGACAACCCATGGACAAAATATATGTATCTGGAGCCATATTTATCAAAACATAAAGAGTCATTATAGCTTGGATGATGAGGCTAAGAACATTGTTTTTGGTTTTTCTCAGTAATTCTCTCTGTGAGACATAGCTTCATCCATCTTGTGGGATTCCTAAATTGAATGCCAAGTGGTAACCCAGACCCTGTGAAGAACAAATGTTTGGAAGTAGTTTGTGGGATGATAGAAAAAAAAGATAACATTGTCCAGCTTTCTCCTTATAGACAGAAAAATCACAGTTGTTTACTTTGTCTTATTTGTTTTCCCATGTACAAAATTTATGGCTTGTGGGTACAAGGGTCGCAGGTCAAACCTTCACTTGGGAATCTGAGATAGTGAGACCAAAGGGATTATTGAAACATTTAATAGAAACAAAATATTAAAGTGATCCAATAATGTGGTTTCTAATTCTACCTAAAATAATTGATTATAAATGAGAAATATAAGTTGTTTTTCTTTCTGCTTTAGCACTTCCACACTGAGAAGGGTTTGGTAAAAAAAAAAAAAATCAGGCTTTTTCACTGCTCACTGGATCAAAATAACTATTTAAACATGAGAGGCAGGCAGCAGTGGGAGGAGGAAAAATGAAACTCTTAGGTAAGGAATTAGACATGGAAGCAGGAGCTAATGAAGACACCTTTGCTGAAAGATGTTACAGTATTCCTATGCAAGTGGATTATACATACAAACATATATGTGTTTTCTTTTTATTACAGATGTCAAGTTCTGATGCATTTATTTCAGTTTGGAAAAATAAGTAAAAAAAAGTCTGTAAAAAACCTTTTTTTTTAATGCAATGGTTTTTCTCTTCTAAGCTAGAGCATTCATATTACTTTCTCAGAGAAAAAAGGGAAAGTAGTTTGAAATGGGAACTTGCACCATTTTGAAATATTTTATCTTTCACTAATAATTCTATGTCTTTACTAAGGGGATGCTACCCTTATTAAAATGTTTCATAATTTGTTTTATTATTTGATAGAACTAATATTTTGAAGTAGTGTCATCTCCATTTCTATTTGTACAAAGTCACAGATGCAAACAAAAAGGACCTGAGAAAAATCAAAGCCCTGAAAATTCAACAGGAAACAGGCTTTGAATTATGTGTTAATGTATAATTATTTCTTATAATCAAAAGAAGTTTCCTTATGGATGGTGGGATTTGGTTTGTATTGATTAATGAGTGGAATAGGGCCACTGACCAAGCAGATAGAGAAAGGGAGATAGGGTAAGAGGAAGAAAGTGAGAGAAGATGCTATGTGCCATATGCCAAAAATTGCATATACAAATACAAGCAAGAAAATAACACCTGTCCTCAAGGAGCTTACATTCACATAGGAAAGACAACAAATAAAATGGTGCCTGAAAGTGGGGAGAACATTCTCTCATGGTGGCATGATCTGGACGTGGTTGGAAACTGAGGTAAAGGCCTGGATCTGGACTACATAAGGACAGAGGTCTATCAGATAGAGAGCTCAAGTGGTTCTTGGTGTAGAGTCCAAGTTTCTGGTAGAGATGAGATTGAGATTCAGAAAGGAGTAGAGGCTGATCTATGAAAATTCTCCTGTATGTGAGGCATTATGCTAAGCACAAGGGATACAAAGGCAATGGCAAAATAGCTCCTGCCTTTAAGGAGATTACATTCTCACTGGGGGGAGGAACAGGAATACAATAGGCCCATATTTTCATGCATATTAATCAAGTGCTAGGTAATTGTGGAGGGAAGGTGCTAGGAATTGGGGCAAACCAGGCTTCATGAAGAAGGTGGATTTGGGCTCATTCTTGAAGAAAAGTGGGGAGTCCAAAAGGTAGAATTGTGGAAGAAGGTCATTTCAGATATGGAGGGCAGTTGTTGTAAAGACATGGTGATGGAGTATTATGTGTGAGGCAAAAAGACCATTTTGTGTGTGTGTGTGTGTGTGTGTGTGTGTGTGTGTGTGTGTATGGTTTGACACATAATAATTGCTAACCGTTACATGATACTTTAACATTGGAAAAATTCTTTATATATTTTATTTAAGCCTCATGACAACTTTTTAAGGTAGGTGCTATTATCTCCATTTTAAAGATAAAGAAACTGAAAAAGGTGCCTAAGACCACACAAGTACTGAGTGTTTGAGGTATGATTCAAACTCAGGTCCTTCCTAACTCTCCATCCATTGCTCTGAGCACTATGTCATTTACTTGCCTCATGCTTTTGACTGTCTCAACTCTAAACAAGTCACTTCCAATGCCCCAGACAAAACAGTTACTGATATATAGGAGTTCCATACATGGATGAAATCAGAAGTTGAGGCTAGGTACATAGAAGGAACTGGTTTCTTTGAGAAGCTCAAGCATTGAGTAACAAAGTTCATTAGTCATCTTCTTAATGAGTATACTCGCCTTTAGTCCCTAGTTCTCCTAAGATAATTTTACAATTTTAAGACATGTGGAAATGAGCTCTGTTTAATGATTAGAAGTATATGTTTTTACATTAATGAATCTTGAGAACTAAAAGGCACCTTGATACATAGGATTATGGCTTTTAAGCTAAAAGAGACCTTAGAGGCTATTTAACTCAACCACTTCATGTTACAGATGAGAAAACTGAGACCTATAGTAATGAAGTGACTTGTCTAAGGTTCTGGTAAGGATTCTAATACAGGTTTTGTAACTAGCATTTATATAGTGCAAAGTGCTTTCCAAATAGTATCTCATTTCATTGCCACAACAACTCTGGGAGGGAGTGATGGAGTGCTGGGGTGCCTTTGTTTGTAACATTCAGTTGTAGCTTCATTTTGTAAAATCTCACTTGTGTTTGGGTACCTATGTTTGTAATATCAGTTTGTGAAACCAAGTTGAAAAAGTCACACTTCCCCCTGCCATAAACCATTAACTCTGCCTCTCCCCTGAGTGAATACTCTGCCTAGCTGCAATTAATGAACTGCTTTATCCTTGCTTGGTACAATAACAAGCTATACCTATGAATCCTTCACTAAAGCATTTTATAAACAATCACTTTAGCTTAGAGAAATGTATAGCACTCTTGTTCTAGTGGCCAGCTGCACCTATGAATCTTTCAATGCACTGTCAGTAGGATAATTCCTCACTAATTAGGTACATCCTGAATCCCCAATTAGTCTAGCTTCCCAACATCCATCTTGTCAAAAAGGACATTAATGGGTAAAAGACTGGGCACCTCTCAGAACTGACCGCTAGCTGACTTAGTGATATTTCAAGGCAAAAACCACACCTCCTGGTAGTCTCCCGTGGGCTTTCTCCCAGTGAATTATGGGCAATACACCTGCATAGTGGATATAAAAAGTGCATGTCCCTTTAAGCACTGGCCACTCCTTAACTCCTCCCTAATCCCACCCTTACCCACTTAGTTAGCATAATTGATACCTGATTTATGGTTTTCTTACTTTATACCTCGAATTCCTGCAGGCTTGCAGGTTTCTGAACCCCGCCCCCCCTCACCACCCGCTGCAAAGTGTAACAATAAACTTTTACAGTCCTGACTGCCAAGATTGCTTGAGTCCAGGGAATTCTTTTCAGACTAAAATGACCCTCCAAGGATTTCTTAGAAATCCATGAAAAAATCTTCACCCTCTTCAGAGATATTATTGTTTTGCCCATTTTTACAAATGAGAAAACTTAGGCAAAGAGAAGTTACATGATCTGTCTAGGATCATACAACTAATTAGTGTCTGAGGCAGGAATTAAACCTGGATCTCCTAGGTTGTGTAGAGGATAGAGTGGTAGAATTGGGAATCATTTCTGAATTAAAATCCTCTCTCAAAATGTTTTACATGATTGCAAATGTATAACCTATATCAGATTGCTTACTGTCTCAGGGAGGGGTATGTGAGGGAGGCAGGGAGGGGAAAGGGAATGAAGGAAGGAGAGATAGAATTTGGAACTCAAAACTGAAAAAAAAAGACTGTTAAAATTTGTTTTTACAAATAATTGGGAAAAAATAAAATGTTACTAAAAAATTCTTGCCTCAAACATTTGCTAGCTGTGTGACCCTGGGGAAGTCACTTAACTTCTTTCAATATCATATTCCTCAGTGGCAAATTGTGCATAATAATAACTTCTAGTATCACAGGATTGTAGTGAAGATCCAATGAGATAACATGTAAAATGCTTTGTAAACATTAAAATATTTAACATAGAAAATGCTATTGTTCTTGTTGTTACCAGTATTGTGACTCCATATTAATTATTCTTTTCACTGTATTATGCTGCCTTCACAAAGCCAGCCCCAGCCAGAGTCATCTATGGCATCTCATGATACATTAAATAATGACTGGCTTCAGCAGGATGTCTTTGGATCATGTTAGTCACTCTCAGGTACTGCTGTTCTCTGGAGGGAGTGGGGAATAGGAATAGGGAGCCTACTCTCATTCATTAAATGTTATTCTATAGGCTCAGATTAAGGGTACTCCTAAATGAAATGGCTACATTACAGTATGTCAGATAATTTTTATATTGGGATGAGGCAGCTTCTTTATGAACCCAGAAGTAGGCAGCAAGTATCTTTGGGATTTAAAAAGAGACGATATGCAGAAAAGGTATGTTAAAGGCAGGCAGAGATTGAATGCATCAAGTAACAGGAGAGAGCTTCTTGAAGTGAAAAAAGTCTACATAAAAATATATTTTCACCCCAGGGCCCTGGCAAGTTTTATGAATTTTAAGGGCTTTTTTCTTCCTTTTTGCTATAAGAAAAAATTATTTTGCATGCATTCAGAGAAATGTTATGTCTGCTACAAAATGAAATTGTCTGATGAGCTAAGATTTTAAAAGGACATGTCAAAAAGATGGAAGGAGAAATATTTGCCCAAGGACTTATGCAAAAGCATGGAACTAACCTTGAAGAAGAGTGTCAGGAAAGCTAAACTCCCAAATGATCTGAGGCTGGCAAAAAGTACTAACCACAACAAAAAGGGATTTTAAAGTCATACAGTCAGGGAGTGCTAGTGTGGGAAGGTACTCTAGAGATCATCTGATCTGCATCAACCTACTGATTTTATGGTTGAGGAAAAAAACTCAGAAAGGTAAAGTGATTTGATTGATTAAGGTGATAAAACAGTGATTAAGAGACTGGTCTTCTCACTCTTAGTCTTCTGTTCTTTAATACAACAATACCTCTGATAAGGAGTTATATTAATATGTTTCTATATGATAACATACCTACATTACATATATATGTTTAAAATATATATTTTATTATTAATAAGGATCACTATTACCATAAGAACAGTCCTCAGACTGGAGCCAAGTTCTGGGAGTGAAGCCGAGATGGTGGAATAGAGAAATACTCAGCCAAGCTATCCTAACATTCTCCTCCAAACAACTTTAAAATAATTCCTTGAATCAAATTCTGGTGTGTCAGAATCAACAAAAGGTCAGAAAAACATTCTTTTAGCCCAAGACAACTTAAGAGGGTGGAAAGAGATATCTGTGATACTGTGGAGTATCACACATACTCCAGAGCCCACATGGGTAAAACACCAGTGATGGAACTTGGTGGTGTTGACAGAAGTAGAAGCAGATTCGGAAGCTCTCAAGCCATAGATGGTAAGGTGACCTGGCAAATGGTTAGAAGGAGATTACAGTGCTAGCATTGGATGTAGGATCAGATGTTGTTTGGCAGCTCCATTGCCTATACCCACTCCTGGATAATAGTTCAAGGGCATAGAGGAACAGTTTCAGTAAACAGAAATGGGAGTCTTGAGGGGCAGTATTGCTTTTGACATAAAAACCTCACAGCCAAATGCAAAAAAGTAGAAGTATTAAACAGACTCTTTTTGGATCATAATGCAACAAAAATTACATTCAATAAAGGACCATGGAAACATAGATTAAAAATTATTTGATAATTAAATAATTTAATCAAAAGAAAGTGAGTCAAAGAACAAATCATAGAAACAATCAATAATTTCATTAAAGAGGACAACAATGAGACATTCCAAAATTTGTGGGATGTAGCTGAAGCAGTAATTAGGGAATAATTTATGTGTCTAAACATGTACATCAATAAAAGAGAAGGAACAGATCAATTAATTGGGTACTCAATTTAAAAAAAAAAATTGGAAAAAGAAGAAATTTTTAAAAACTCAGTTAAAAACCAAAATGAAAATCCTGAAAATTAAAGGAAAAGTTAATGAAACCAAAAATAAGAAAATCATTGAGCTAGTAAAACTAGGGATTAGTTTTTATGGAAAAAAACAATAAAATAGCTAAATTATTGGTTAATTTGATTTTTAAAAAGAGAAGAAAACCAAATCACCAGTATAAAAAAATTAAAATGGTGAATGCACCACCAATGATGATGAAATTAAATGAATTATTAGTAGCTATTTTGCCCAAATACATGTCAATAAATTTGACAATCTAAATGAAATGTATGTGTATTTACAAAAAATATAAAGTTTCAAAATTAACAGTGAAGAAACAGAATATACCATTAACTTTATCTTAGAAAAAGAAATTGAACAAGCCATCAATGAGTCCCTAAAGAAAAAAAAATCCCCCACACCAGATGGATTTACTAGTGAATTTATTCAAAAGTTGAAGGAACAATTAATCCCAATACTACATAATCTATGTGAAACAATAGGTAAGAAAGAAGTCCTCCCAAATTCCTTTTATGACATAAATATGGTTTTGATAATTAAATGAGGGTGAACAAAAACAAAGAAAGAAAACTATAGACCAACTACCTTAATGAATATTAATGAAGAATTTTTGAATAAAATATTAGCAAGGAGATTATAGTAATTTATTGTGAAGATCATATAACTGTGACCATGTGGGATTTGTGCCAGGAAAGCAGGGCTGGGACTATGTTGGAAAACTATCAGCATAATTGACCATGTCGATAACAAAAACAACAAAGACTGTATAATTATTTCACATCTCTGACAAAATATAGCACCTATTCCTATTAAAAACATTTGAAAGCATAGGGAGAAATAGAGTCTTTCTTAAAATAAGTAATATCTATCTAAAACCAAAAGCAAATATTATCTGTACTGAGTATAAACTCGAAGCCTTACCAGTAAGATTAAGGGTGAAACAAGGATGTCTATTATCACCATCATTATTCAATATTATACTAGGGAATTTAGTAACTGTAGCAATAAGACAAGAAAAAGAAATTAAAGGAAGAAAAACAAACTATCAGGAAAGAATACTGTCACTTTTTGAAGATGATATGATGGTATAATTGGAGAACCTGAGAGAATCAATTAAAAAACTAGCTGAAACAATAACTTCAGCAAAGTTACAGGATATAAAATAAACCCACATAAATTATCAGAATTTCTATACACTACTACCAAGACCTAGTAGAAAGAGAAAGAGAAATTCTGTTTAAAATAATTGCAGACAAACGGAAATATGAGAGAAACCAAGGGATTATATGAATGCAATTACAAAATAACTTTTTGTACAAATAAAGACAGTTATAAATAATTTGAGGAATATTAATTTGAATTGGAAATTGAGGGGCTGCCCATCAATTGGGGAATAACTGAACAAGTTGTAATATATGATTGTGATGGAGTACTATTTCACTATAAGAAATGAAGAGTTGGATGTTTTCAGACAAACCCAGGGAGATTTATGTGAACTTATGCAGAGAAAAGTGAGCATAACCAGGAGAATATTGTACTTGTTAACAGCAATATTGTAAGGATGATGAGCTATGAAAGACTTAGTTACTCTAAACAAAACAGTGGTCCAAGGCAACTCCAAAGGAATCATGATGAAAAATTCTCTCCATCTTCACAGAGAGATGAACTCTGAATGTTGAATGAAACAAATTATATTATTTTATTGTCTGTATTTTCTTTTGCAACATGGTTAATAAGGAAATATGTATTGAATGATTTCACATGCTTGCCTCCTTAAGGCAGTGGGGAGAGAGAATTTAGAATGCAAAATGTTAGAAAATGAAAGTCAAATGGTCTTCTGCATGTAATTGGGAAATATTTAATAAAGTAAAAATACATTTGAAAAATAAAATAAAATATTAAAAGTGCTTTTCCAGTTATTCTCCCTTTAAATTCTCCCTTTGGCTACTTTCTCCCTCTCCCCACCTAGGTAAATTAATTGCATGCTATTAACTGCAATCATTTCATTTCTCCTATACTTTTTCCATGAAGTCAAAAGAAGTATGAAGAAGAAAGTATAATCACACTGTTTGGGGAACATGATAACAGGCAGCAGAGAAAAAGATCTATTTACTTCTTATTGAGTTTACATCTTTTCCACCAAGCAGAATGGTCTTTAAAAGGGAAACTTATTCTTTATGATATTGCCAGAACCCAAGCAGAAGAAATTATATGAAGTGCTCTGTTATTATAGGCTTAACTTTTCTGGCCACCTTACATTTATATAAGTAATTTTCCTCATATGCTCTTTGAGGGCAGGGATTGTCTCACTCTGTATTTGTATGCCTAACAACTAGCACAGTGCCTTTCAATTTATATGGGCATAATAAATGTACTGTCATCATTCATTTGGATTCTTTTTTTTCTTATTAAAATTTTAGATTTAAATACTAAAACAAATACATAATGCAAAAAGAAAAAGAAACATGTAATAAACTTAAATATTAAAACAAATGTAAAATAAGAAAAAAAGGTCATGTGCATAGCAGAACATGAGAGGATTCAAAATATAAAGCAATACGTTTCCATTTTAAGAAAGCCAATGAAATAAATACTATTTATATTAAGATCTATCCATCTTTTCTTTGCTTCCTTGTAGGTTTTCTTTTGTTCCCTGCAGGACACATTTTATTTTGTTCTTTTTCTCCCTTCCTCATTCCCTGCTGCCCCCAGAAGCTATAATTAAGCATGGATATATTTATATATAGATATACACACACATACATACATACATACATACATATATACATACATACACTTTCCCTAACAGATTCTACTCCTAATCTTTATTTTTATGTTTGGACATATCACTTGCTGCCTATCCCTTCTGACTCCTCTATTTTACTTCTACTCACTACCTTGCCTTCCTATTACTTAACCTATCTTC
>JAQQSV010017119.1:0-11677 GCA_028646515.1 Pseudochirops corinnae
CCTGCCCTACCGAAAAGTGACATAGGAGAGAATAGCCTGGGGGAGGGGGGACACACTGGAATGGCTGTTTTGGGGTGGTGGGTAGGGGAAAGAAGGGGAGAAAATATGTAACTCAAAATCTTGTGGAAATGAATGATGCAAACTAAAATAAAATTAAAAAAAAAAAAGGATAACTGTAGTGGCCAAGGAAGTTTTCGTGGGAGATATAAATGTTGAGTTAGACCTTAAAGAATGATGTATAAAATTCAAAGAATAAAAGAGAAAACAGAAGAACATTCTAGAAGGAGGAAATTATTTTATATTCAGATTTTGACTAGATGGAAGCATTAAGCTTGATGGCAATATTGCGTTTTGATTATTTAAGTTGAAAATGTAACTCATTTATGTATCATTGTTTTTTAATAGGACCAATGTCATGGGGTGTTGTCATCAGAGAGAAAGTTGCATGAAATTCTCAGCCTCACTCCCAGTTCCTAAGATATCAAAATCCAGTGGTAAAACAAAAGTTTGGACTACTGGTGATGGTCTAGAATACGATGGATTACTTGGAGTTTTTGATATCTGACCAAGCTTTAAGCACTCCACATGGCCTTTGGAACAGATTATTTTTATCTGCCTATCGCATGGGGGAGGAGGAAGGAGGCAAGTCTCCACATGCTTTAAGTAGACATCCCCCTAATTTGCTGATGTGTTTGAGGCCTGTTGGTTATCTTCAACCTGGTTTAGCCTATCTTCCCAGATGGCTGTAGTGGGATATGGCCACTGTACATGTTACAGCTTCTTGGGGCTACAGGAGACAGTTGGATGACCAGTTGCACACCAGAGATGGATGAGCAGCCCTGAAAAGGTCTTGGCAAAGCCATATGTTAACAATAGCATAGATGATTCTCAACTCTTCAAGTGCTGTGTTTAAATAAGACACAAGTGAAAAAAAAGGCTTGAATGGATAGAATTAGAAGAGACCCACTGGCCTTCAGGAATATTTTAAATGATGTCATTCATTTTCAATAACAAATGTGGTTAGTAGGATCTATTCAGAGTCATTCATTTTTAGAGTAACTAGCATCAGTATTTGTAGCTAGGTTGTGTAGAGGGGGGAATGCTGGATCTAGAGTCAAGGAGATGAGTTCAAATCTCACTTCAGACACTTCCTAGCTAGGTGGCTCTGTGGAAGTCATTTAATTTCCATTTGCCTCATTTTCCTCAACTGTCAAATGAGAATTATATCACCTTCAAGTGTTGTTATGAGGATCAAATGAAAAAATAATTATAAAGCATTTAGCATAATACCTGGTACATAGCAAGAACACACCATGTAAATGTTAGCTATCATCATCATCCTCATAACCATCATCATCATCATCATCATCATCATCATCATCCTTGTAACCATCATCATCATCATCATCATCATCCTTATAACCATCATCATCATCATCATCATCATCCTCATAACCATCATCATCATCATCATCATCATCATCCTCATAACCATCATCATCATCATCATCATCATTAGTTGGACTTTGGTTACAAAGAATTAAAGTGTAGGAGTCTCCTATCATCCATTACTTTGTCCCCTGCTCTATTACCTAAATCCCTAAGCCTTGACTTGAAGCCAAGATTCATTTGATTCTGCTTTGACATTGAGAACAGAAACTATCACAATACTGATGCCAATAAAGACGCCTAGAGGGAAGGCCTCCAGATCAGACCTTTCCATGTATCAGTGACACAAAATCCCCCCCCAAGGCATTTAGGTTGAAGGTACCTGATGCTATATTCATTGTACAATTCTGCTCACTTAATCTTACATGAAAAGCTGAGAAACAATTTAGTTTCCCCTAGGGAGGAAAGCCTACATATTAAGTAAAAGCTACTACTTTTTGAATCTTTCTTCCACTTACTCATATTGTCTAATTTACACCTAGACTTTGCTTCTTGATGACTTTGTTGACTTTGCCCACTCTTTCTCAGACTTCATAACAGGGACCCCACATGGGCTACAACTATAAGAAGGAGATTTAGGAACTAGTTACTTAAAAATGAAGAAAAGAAAACTTCTAGGGGTTATAAACATACTGTCAGTGATAACAGATCACCATTATCATCAATGGAAAAAAGCAAGGTTCTCTCTCTCCCTCTCTCTCTCTCTTTCTTTTCCTCTTCCTCCCTCTCTCCCTCCCTCTCCCTCTCCCTCTCTCAGCTTTTCATCTACATATCCTTCAGACTACCATTTGGGGACCTCTCCAAAATTGTTCTTATTATTGGTAGGAGAGGAGAATGGGTGAAGGGCTGAAGGAGAAAAATAATGAAAAAGGAGATTCAAGAGAATCTTGTTTGTCTTATAAATTAAGTACCATATCAGCATTTTCTACTTTGGAAAGGAATATTTGGTAGGATGACTTCAAATGCCTCTACTGTCTACATGAATACTTTACAATAAAGGGGCCCAAAGTCTTCATTCAAATGTAATAGCTTATCACACACACACACACACACACACACACACACACACACACACACACACACACACCCCACAGACAGTTCAGGTTACCTCTCCAATCACTTCTTTAAAAGCAATAAAAATGACTATGAATTTATAATTTAAAATGAGAATTAACTCATAGCTAGCAGTTTTAGTGGGAAAAATTCATAACTTAGCAGAGCAGTGTTTGCTCATTTTCCTATGTAGATAAGTGCTTTCCATATATAATGGGATCAGGGTTGAAATTGGCCCACAGAATCCTAATCCTAGGGGAGCTCTTCTTGATGCCAAACCATGATAGGGAGAGTTGAGGAGTTTAGCTCTAAAAGTGTATTATGATGTATAATAGAGAGACATGGTTTTTAACCAGAAGACACATAGTTATTCTGTGACTGTTTCTTGCCAGTTATGGCAGGTAAAGAAAAGGCTATTTGTCTGTAGAGGCAGAACTGAGTTTGGATTAACCAGCAAATTTGAGTTCTTCCTTCCATCATGACAAGTGAGGAAAGAACTACTGTGGACTTCCTGGTGGGAAAGGGGTCTCCACTTAGGAGCCTAAAACATATAATACTTATATGGGTACTACCTGTATTATATTGATTCTTTCCCGTTCTTAAATGAAGGATAATTGGAGAGAAAATGACCTCATGAGTTTTGAAATGTCAAAAGTACTAGGAGAATTCACTCATATCTTAAGATGTCGCAGTTCTAAAAAATGATTTGTTTGACCCAGTCCAACAATAAATCACCCTGGCAGCCCAGACCTAAAAGCAAGGAAACCACTTTATCAATTAACCATGCTATATTCAGAAGTGAACACTGTGAAGCAAATGCTTTATAGCCACCATATTAAGTTTGAGTCCATTTTCCCTAGGCACCAAAGTGATAGAGGAGAGTATACCTCAGTTAAAGTAATTTAATTCTCGCTGTATCTTTTCAGTAAACATGTCTTTGTAAAAGTTAATTGATATAGCTCTTCTTCAAGGAGCCAAGATGGCAAAGTAAGCAGTAAATCACCATAACTCTCCCATATTCACCTCTGAGTAACCATATAATAGTGCCTCAAAACAAATCCTGGAACAGCAAAATCAGCAAAAAAACTGAGGGGAAACAATCTTTTAGCCAAAGAAACTTAGAAAATTGGCAGAAAAGGTCAGTTTCACTTGGGTAAAGGGGAAATGCACTCCAGGACAAGAAGCATCCCAGTAAGCCCCACCTCAGCAAATCAGTGGGAAATCCTGAACCTCAGTGCAATGGAGCAGGCAACAGCCAACACAAGGACCCTTCACATGCCTCAGCATAATCAGGGAAATGGGCAGAATCCAGCTCCAATCACTTCAGCTTAGTCTGGGGCAAATAGACAGGCTCCAGAGGACAAACTGCCAAGTGCTTCAGTGTCGCCCCAGGAAAACTCAGATACACCCCTCTGGCCTCACCATACTCCAGACATCACCATGAGGACCCCAGCTCATCACCAAGTAAGCTGCCAGTCCCCTAGGGCCTCCAGCAGTGCCAGCTGCCCCCACCCAACCCCTTAATTCAGCACTAGATATGAGAACCCCCAAACGCCTTAGGGCCACATCAGTGTAGCAACAGGTAAACACTCAGCGCCTGCAGCCCTTGACACATGAAGCCTAAGACAGTGCCCCTTCCACACTGGTAGTAGAATTCAAATTTAAAAGAAAGGAAAAAGGCCAAAAAAAAGATTTTAAAAACAGAATCTAAACACATAAGGCTTTTATGGTAACAGGGATTATGAAGACACAAATTCAAATGTCAAAACACCTATGAGGAAAACCCCCAAATAAAACAGGAAATGGTCTCAAGTTCAGAAAGAATTCATGGAAGATCTCAAAAAGTAGCTTTAAAGTGAAATAAGACAGGTAGAAGAAAATTGGGGAATTTGAGAAGATGAGAGTGATGAGAGAGGGAGAGAGAGCAAGCGAGCAAGAGAGAGGGAGAGAGAGAGAGAGAGAGAGAGAGAGAGAGAGAGAGAGAAAGAGAGAGAGTCAACAGCTTGAAAAAAGAAAACAACTGCTTAAAAAGTAGAATTTCCCAAATGGAAAGGGTGGTACAAAAGCAAACCAAGGTAAACAACTTAAAAGTTAGAGCTGGGCAAATATAACCTAATGACTGAGACATTAGAATCAATCAAACAAATTCAAAAAAATGAAAAAATAGAAGAAAATGTTCAATATCTCATTGGAAAAATAGCTGACCTGGAAAATAGATGCAAGAGAGACAACATCAGAATCATTGGTCCACCTTAAAGCCAGAATCAAAAGGAGGACCTGGAAAGCATCTTTCAAGAAATTATCAAGGAAAACTGTTCTGATGTCCTACAATCTGAGGGCAAAATAGGCATTGAAAAAAATTGACTAATCATCTCAGGAAAAAGACCCCAAAATGAAACTCCAAGGAATAATATAGTCAAATTTCAGAATTATCTGGTCAATTACAAAATACTAAAATTGGCCAGAAAGAAAGAATTCAAATATTGGGAAGCCACAATTAGGATTACACATGACTTAGCAGTTGCAGCATTAAAGAAGTGGAGATCATGAACTTGATATTCTGAAAGGCAAGGACCTAGGACTACAACCAAAATTCACCTACCTGGCAAAATTAAACATAATCCTTCAAGGGAAAAAAATGGTTATTCAATGAAATAGAAGAATTTCAAAAATTCATAAGACTAGAACAAAAAAAAATTGATCTCTGATATCAAGACACAAGAGAAGATTAAAAAGGTTAGAAGGAAAAAGAAAACAAAAGGGATTCAGCAGACTTGAACTGTTTACATCCCTCTATGGGAAGATGATGCTTGTAATTCTTTTTTTAAAAAAAGTACTACTAATAGTACAGTTAGAAGAAATAAACATAGATAGAGAGTATTTGGTATAAGATGAATTTGAGGGAGTGACATAAAATAGTAATTAAAGGATGAGGAAGAAGAATACACATGGGGTACAGAAGGAAGGGAGAGATAGAATGGGGTAAATTTTTTCACAAGAAGAAGGGTGAAAAACCTATTATACTGGAGGGAAAGTTGTGAGGGTGGGCAATGGGCATTGCTTGAACCTTACTCTCCTCAGTATTGACTCAAAGAGGGAATAATATACACAGTTAGTTGAATATAGACATCTATCTTACCTGACAAGAAAGTAGGTATAGAAGGGGAACAGACAGAAGGGAGAGCAGAACAGGGGAGGTGGTAAACAGAAGCAAAACACTGGTGAAGAGGAAAAGGGTGAAAGAAGAGAGAAGACAAATGGGGGGGGGGGGATAGGATAGAGAGAAATACACAATAATCCTAGTAATCGTAACTGTGAATGTGGATGTGTTGAGCTTTCCCATAAAATGGAAGCAGATAGAAAGTGGATCAAAAACCAGAAACCTATAATATGTTTTTTACAAGACACATACTTGAACCAGAGATGCACACATAGTAAAGGTAAGGAGCTGGAAAAGAATCTATTATGCTTCAGCTGAAGTAAAAAAACAAACAAAAAAAACAGCAATCCTGATTTCAGATAAAACAAACAAAAAAAAGGAAACTACATCTTGCTAAAAGGTACCATAAAAAATTAACATCAATACTAAACATATATGTACCAAATGATATAGCATCTAAATTCTTAAAAGAGAAATTAAATGAATTAATTAAGTTAATTCATGACCAAACAAGAAATAGAGAGCATTACAAAATGTAAAATTGATCATTTTGATTATATTATTGATTATATCAACTTTATTGTATTATATTATATATAGTATATCATATAAATTGATTATATTAAATTAAATTTGATTACATTAAATTGCACAAACAAAACTAATGCAACCAAGATTAAAAAGAAAAGCTGGGAAACAATCTTTACAATAAGTGTCTCTGATAAAGGCTTCATTTTTCATATATGTGTGGGGGGGTGTGTGTGTATTGAGAGAGGGAGAAAGAGAGAGAGAGAGAGAAAGAGAGAGACAGAGAGAGAGAAACAGAGACAGAGACAGAGACAAAGAGAAAAAGAGAGAGAGAGAGAGAGAGAGAGAGAGAGAGAGAGAGAACTAAGCCAAGTTTAGAAGAATAGAAGCCATACTCCAATTGATAAATGATCAAAAGATATGAAGAGGCAGTTTTCAGATGAAGAAATTAAAGCTATTCCTAGGAATATGAAGAAGTGCTCTAAAATCACTTTTTATTACAGAAATGCAAATTAAAACAAATTTGAAGTACCACCTCATGTCTATAAGATTGGTTAATATGACAAGAGAAAGAGGAAAATGATAAATGTTGGAAATGATGTGGGGAAATTGGGACACTAATCCACTGTTGGTGGAGTTGTGAATTGATCCAACCATTCTGGAGAACAATTTGGAACTATATCCAAAGGGCAACCAAGCTGTGTATACCCTTTGATCCACCAATACCATTAGTAGGTCTGTATCTCAAAGAGATTATTAAAAGTGCAAAGAACCTACTTGTGCAAAAATACTTATAGCAGCCCTTTTCATGGAGGCAAAATATCGGGCATTGAGGGGCTGTCCATCAATTGGGCATCAATAACAGCTGAACAAGCTGTGGTATAGGAATGTGATAGAATACTATTATGCAATAAGAAATGATGAACAGGAAGATTTCAGAAAAACCTGAAAAGACTTGCACAAACTGCTGCAAATTAAAATGAACCCTACCAGAAAAGATTGTACACAATATCAGCAATGCTACATGATGATCAACTATAAATGACTCCGCTCTTCTCAGCAGCACAAGGATCCAAGACAAGTACTAAGGACTCACAAAGGAAAATGCTATCCACATCCCAATAAAGAATCAATGGACTCTGAATGCAGATCAAAGCATACTTTTTTCACTTACCTTATTCTTTTTCATGGTTTTTTTTTTCTTTTTGATCTGTTTCCTCTTTCACAATTGTGACTAATATGGAAGTATGTTTTCCATGAAAGCACATATATAACCTATATTAAATTGCCCACCATTTTAGGAAAAGGGGAAGGGAGGAAGGAAGAAAAATTTGGAACTCAAAATCTTGTAAAGATGAATGCTAAACATTTTCTTGACATATAATTGGGGAAAAAATAAAATGCTATTTAGAGAAGTTGATCGATATTAATTGTTTATCAATGATATCAAGGAGATGTTCTTTGGTTAATACATACCGGGGCACTAATCACTGGTAATGATATTGAGGGAACACACTGGAATAAGGACTTGAGTGGATAGCCTTAGAAAAATCTGGTTGTCCTTTAGGAACACCCCTAGGACCCTGAGGGTAAATAGAACCTCACTCTGGAGATTTCAAGTGCTAGTATGCCTTTGTGTTGGAGGACTAAGTTCAAAGTCTAGAATCACTACATACATGTAAGTTCTTTGTCTATGATATATTTATACCCTTCTATCAGGACTTCCATAATGAGCTAGTATGGCAGAGTGGCATGAGTAAACTTTCACATATGGTTCTGCCACTCATTGTCTAACCTTGGACAAGACAGTTAAGCTCTCTGGACTTCAGTTGTCTCATCTATGAAATAAAATGATTGGAATATATGGCGTCTAATGGTCCTGCCTTATTTTCCCCTTCAAAATATATCATTCGTGAATAAACTTACTGTTTGTTTGGTTGTGAAAGTTCATGTTTGTTGTCTCTTTGCCTTTTTAATACACCATTTGTCACGTCAATGACTTATTTTAAGTAGAATAATATCTTATCTCAAGAATGTGTCCCCGAACCCTAATAACATACTTCTTGTGGGAACATAAGTGCTGCTTGAAAACACTGTTCTGGCCTGTGGCATGATTTTCAAAAATGCATTTTTTCTCAAATCAGCAACTGTTTTTCCTTGGAGTTATTGCCAATCACTAGTGCTATGACAAGTAAGCTACTGTAAAAAAGTCTTTTCTGTTCATTCACATTTGGTGAATTAAGGCTGAGGGCACAACAGCAGTCTGCTAGTCAATAACCAGGTATCCAAACTCTTTCAATCCTGGTTCATTCATTTCCATTTTTTCTGTAAGGGGTTTAGGTGTAAAGACACCATAAAAGTTTCCTTTTTATCTCTGGTCACCAATAGCAGTACTTTTCCACAAAAAGGTCAGCTGATTTGTCCTTCTGTTACAAGAATTAAGATGACTCTCCACAAGATCATTAATGTCTATGTTGTGTTCTCCAGTAGAACGTAAGCTGTGTGGCCTTTAAAAAGGTTCAAGATGCATAGTTTCTGGGTAATTTAATCATGTTAAAATAAGACCAGAGTGTTTATTAATAAAAGGATGGACATGTGGCTGTCTATCTCTGAGACAAAAGATCTCTCATGGTGGTGGCCTCACAGTTTATATGTCCTTGGAAGAGAAGGTGTTCCTGAGGGTGACAATCAACTGTGACTGTTTAACAATTCACAAGAGAATGAATACTGCTATGAGAGACTAGGCTATATTACAACAAGGGTTTTGGGATATGTGACATGGATCACGCAAATTTTGGTCAAAGAAACTTATCAAGTTCCATATCACCTGTCTGACAGAAGGGAGAATCCACACTTTCTGAGCAAACACAATTAGCAGGAATGCACCGATTAGTCTAAAATTAGAATTTCTTTCACTATCTTTGATTAGACCTCAACCATCCTGACTGGGTAAGTGTTTTAGAAAGATTTCTCACACTGGTGGATTTCTGGATGAGGAAGCAGAAAAAAGGAAAAACCTTACTCCTAATGCAATAATTAGTTATTAACACAAGAGAAAAATCATCATTTCTCTCAGTTGCTTGAGAACAAATTCCCTCTTTATTAATAGAACGTAGGACAGTGCCTGGAATGCAATAGGCACTTAATAAATGCCTGTTGATTAACTGATTGAGTCTTCATTGTTATAGTTTTACACAATAACAGAATCTAAGATTTGTCTTAGAGGCCATCTTGTCCAAGTCATACCTGAACAAACATCCCCTCTACATCATTTCTGGCAAAAAGCCTCTCAGCCTTCTTTGTAACACCTTCAGGTAAGAGAAACCTAATAGCTCCCAAGGCAATTTATTCCATTTTGGGGGTATATCTAACTGTTTGGATGTTTTTCCTTCTATGTCATGGAGCGTCATGGAAATTTCCCTGATTCTTTCTGTATCATTTCATTGGTTAGTAGTTTTCCAAGAAAAAAAAAAAGCAAATCATTTAGCTTAGGAAGAAGGATAATTTCAGAATCACAGTAGCTGAGAGATGGTAACTGGCAAGACATGACAAGTAGTGGGTGGGAAAAGAGAAAAAAGTTTGAGACATGTGAGGTGACTTAGCGAGAAGGGGAAGTTACAGAGAGACTAAAGAAGACTTGGACAGCTGGGAGGGTGATAATGGGATCAGTACCTTCAAATAAGGATCACAGTGCTATGAACCCAGGTAATTTCAGGAGCCCAAATCTTCCTCCAGTGTTCAGGTGGCACATCAGTTTGTCTTCATATCTTATGAAATTTCAGTGAGACTGTTTCAGAGTAAATGATGATTAATCTTAATTATGGTGAAGAGACCAGGGAATAGAACACTGTACACATCACTGCCAAATTAATGCAAATGGTTATTGTTATTGCAAAGAGTAGCACAGGAATGAATAATTCTATTAATTGTCATCCAGGTCGTTATTATCATTTCTAGGGATGTTTGTACTTTTTTTTTAACTGAGGCACATATGGTGAGGTTAATGGCAATGATGGAGTTTTTCTTCTTTTAGTTTAAACACCAAAGTGAGAGAGACTGAGTTTTGAGGGTAGCTATACACAAATAAAATTAATACAAGGGAGGCAATGTATTGTAGTGGAAAGCATCTTAGATTTAGAATCTGAGGACCTAGTTTCAAATCTTGACTCTGCCAATTACTACTTACATCAAGTGATTTAAACTCTCCAGGCCTCATGTTCCCCATATGTAATGTTATGGTCTATGATAAATTTCATAGAAAATATGACATGCAATGGAAAGAAGGCTAAATTTGGACACAGAAAAGCTAGATTCAAATCCCAGTTCTCTCATTTACTACTTGTATGTTTTGGGAAAGTCACTCTCTCTGAGCTTCAATTTCCTCATCTATAAAATGAAGGCAGGGGATCAGATAAGATTGTCTTTTGAGTCTCCTCCAGCTCTAGATATAAGATCCTGTGCCTTTTGACTCTGAATTCAGGAGACAAAGAAGGAGTACTTTTGCCATAGACACCTTTCATAAGTTTTTCAGCAGTTTCCATATTTTAAAATCCCAATTCTACTTTGTTTTTTTTGTAGTAGAAAATTGAACCACTATTAAAGGCATAGATTTCAAGTAGGTCTGATATTTTTTCTCTTAATTCAGTTTCCATCTAAAACACCCTTTTTTCCTTCACAAAATCACATTGTAAAGATGTGAGCACAAAGATTTTTGCTCATTTCTGTCAGGTTCCTGAGCTAAGTTCATTGTTCGAGAAAAGGAAATTATTTTTTCTCATATTATGTACCTGACAGAAGATGGCCTTGATGGGATTGTGGTCATATCTAAGCCATATTTATGGGCAAAACTTCAGAAATTCTCCACCGAATGGCTGCCTACCCATTGTATTAGAAATCTAAATAAATAATAAACTATTATATGGTGAAGCAGCCAGAGACAAACATCTGTTTCCATCAGTGCTTATGATAAGAGACTTAGCTAGAATTCCTGCCTGTTTCAGATTCAGAGATCCTAGGAAGTCCTGTATCATGAACACCTTACTCATGATGCCCCTCTTTCAGAGCAACTGATCAGAGATTAGAGCTGATAAGGACATAGGAATAGGGACAGTCCTTAGTTTTCTGAATAAGATACAAATTCCTTAGCTTGACATTGGGAGTCTAGCACAAGTCGACACCAAACAACCTTACCAGATTTCATTATTTCATAAGGTCCTGCCTCATATACCCTCTGTTCCAACCACAGTAGGTCACTTACTTCAAGTTACAAAATTAACAGAAGCCCAAAGTAGAGAAGGACCTTAGAGGCCACTTAGCTCAACATGATCCTGGACAAGAAGTCCTTCATACTATTTCTTTTAAAAGAGTCATCCAGGGGGGCGGAGCCAAGATGGTGGCGTAGCAGCAGCAACATATCAGCAGCTCTCACATAGCCACCCCAAAATACCCATAAAATAGGACTCTAAACCAATCCTAGAACTCCAAAAC
>JAQQSV010017120.1:0-11677 GCA_028646515.1 Pseudochirops corinnae
ACTGAGTCTTTTGTACTCAATCTATTCCATTGATCCACTACTCTATTCCTTAGCCAGTACCAAGCAGTTTTGATGACTGCTACTTTATAATACAGATTAATATCTGGTATGACTAGGCCACCTTCCCTAGCATTTCTTTTCATTAATTGCTTTGATATTCTGGACCTTTTGTTTTTCCAAATGAATTTTGGCACTATTTTTTCTAGTTCTATAAAGTAATTTTTTGGTAGATTGATTGGTATGGCATGAAATATGTAATTTAATTTAGGTAAAATTGTCATTTTTATTATATTAGCTTGAATGGGTACAATTTTAAAAGGTATTTTGAATAGTCAACAGCCTCACCCCCACCATGCATCACTACTCACTCAATTTCTTGTATTTCTTTCCTTCCAAATCCTGGCTTTCCTACTTGCAGCAGACTTCTCCAGATGGTCTCTTTATCTCCTTGATAAGAAATCAGACTGCTCCTTCCTTCTCCTAAACTTTTTTTTTTTTCCTAATGAAAATTTACTGAATCCAGTGAAAAGGTATCATAGGGGAAAGAGTGTTGGAACTGGAATCACATGTCCTGGAATTAAATCCTGATTCTACTACTTACAATGTCACCTTCATTTAATCTCATTGTTTGAGCATCTGTATTATGGACTTAGGGTGGTTAAGAGGTGGAAGAAGATAGATAAGTTAGCCTAGAGTCAGAAATAACTGAGTTCAAATACGGACTCAGATACTTACTAGCTGTGTGACCCTGAGCAAGTCACTTAAACCTGCCTCAGTTTCTTCCTCTGTAAAATGAGCTATAGAAGGAAACGACAAACCATTCCAGAATTTTTGCTAGGAAAACCAATAAAAAGGGTCACAAGGAGTTGGACATGACTGAAAATGACTAAAAAACACCAATTATGGTCACAATGCCAATTGTCCTATCCATTTGTCAGAGTTATGAAGAATCCAATGAGGTAATGGAGGTGAATTTAAAGCATGAAATAGATTATAGGAAGTCTCATAGATAGAGGAGGCTTATTATAAGCTGAAAAACTCAAGACGGTGTTGGTGTCTGGTCCACGGCTTGGCTGTCCTCTTGTCTCTGCCCTCATCCATTGGTTTTTAAAATATCATTTCTATTTGCTGAATCATTTTCCTCATTTATCAAATGAAATGAGAGATAATCTTTGACCTCCCGTGTGGTTATTAGTCTCTGTCCAGGATACCATCTGGGTAGCACAGTGCATAGAGCAATAGGCCTGAAGTCAGGAAGACCTGAGTTCAAGTCTGGCCTTCAACACTTACTAATACCAATTCCCATGGTTGTAGTGAGGATCAAATAAGATAAGAATTAACACAGTCTTAGGCAGGGCTTCTTAAATTTTTTCCACATGCAACCCTTTCAGTGCTTCTTAAACTGTGTGTCACACAGTTAAATCTTATATCTTTAAGAGGGGTAGGAGAGAAGAAGAATTAATTTTTTTAATTGCTCTGTTTATTTGCTTTTAGTTTACAAGATTCAGTTCCACAATCCCTTGAGTTTCAAATTTTCTTTCCTCCCTCTCCCCCCTCCCAATGTCCGCATACAATCAAGTATAGGATCTGTAAATACTGTCACATTGGACAGTAGTCTGGTTGTACAGAAGGGTTGTAACCAATGGAGTGAACAAAGGAAAAGAAGAAACAAATCCAAACATGGAAAAGAATGATAGCATGTAGATTGCTTCAATCTCCATTTAAACTCTGTTCTTTCTAGATCTTTCTCTAAATGTAGACATCTAGGAAGAAAAATTTATTAAACATTTAGTATATGCCAGACTTTTAAAAACATGATTTCATTTGATTCTTATGTCAACTCTGTGACATAGGTGGTATTATTATCCTCTTCTTTCAGGTGAAGAAACTGAGGCACATAGAGGTTATATGACTTGTGCAGAGTCACACAGCTAGTAAATTGTTTTTTGGCTTTTTTTTTGGAGGGCAATTTGGTTAAGTGATTTGCCCAAGGTCACATGACTAGTTTTTGTGAAAAGTGCCTGAGGCTGGATTTGAACTCAAGTCCTCCTGACTCCAGAGCTGGTGCTCTATTCACTGAGCCACCTAGCCACCCCCAGCTAGTAAATATTTGAGAATTATTTTGAAATCTTGTCTTCCAGACTCCAGGGCCAGTTATCTATCTACCTTCCAGGTAAGTACTATTGCAAAATTTGTCTTCTTTGTAATATAACACTGACTAGGTCTTGGTCAAGGATATGAATAGTAGAGTGTGGTTCTCCACCTTTGAACATTGTGTGCAATCAAAGAAGCTGAGAACAGTCACTAAATGAATAGTCATTCATTCACACCTCTTTTTAAAGTAAACCTGGCATCTCTCGTTTGAAGACAGAATTTGATCTACTGGATGCAGGTCCTTCCAAAAATTAGTCTCCCCCCAAAGCTGTCTCCATAGTGTTATCTATCTATTGATAGATGCAGAAGGTGGTAGAAGATAGAAAGTCTGGGGACCTGGTTCTTTGGATTCTTTTGGGTAGAAAATCTCCTTTCTTAATACTTGAATAATTCACAGATCCATAATTTCATTGGTGATGGTTAGAACTGTAAGTAGTCAAAATGAATCCCTGCAATTAATTTAGATGAGTAAGAGGCTGGGATGTGAGGGAAGCATGGTGACCTATCTTGGACAAGTTGCTCCAGGAGGGAGAGGTCCATCTCCTATAGAATCACAGGTCCTTGCCCATCTAGGGATTGTCAGAGAAAGAGGAACATGGAAGAGGGGTACTCTAGAGGTTGGTCATTAAGTATGGTAACTAGTGGGTATTTGTACCTTGTGCCTCTAGGCAAATATGAAGATAGGCACTGTGACTGTGATAACTGCTCTCCCTAGGCAAGTCTTTGTATCTGGTGTGGGCAATCCCTTCATGAATGTGGATTTCAGTCCGTTTAAATGTAGGGAATGATATAGAGAACAATATTTATATACATGGTTGTATAACAGGAAATCTGTCTTGAATCAAACAACATACCTTCAAGTACCGCCTTATACTGGCTATGTCACCCTGGGAAAGTCACTTGACCTATTAATTCAAGTGATGCAAATGACTTAGACTTCAAATTATAGAGTGGTAGTGATTTACATTGGTGTTGGTGATGGGTCCAGATCCTTACTTGAGGTCTCCTAAAAAAATGAAATCAAAGGTTAAGTTCCCCTACCTTCCCTATCTCCCTTACTACCAAGAAAAAAGGTCAATTTCTAAGTCATTCCTTAAACACATATTTATTAAGTACATCAGTGCCCTGGGTGAGGCACTCTTAAAGAAAAAAAGGTAAACTAGACAGTCCATTTCATGACATGCAAATCAATGGTTTCTTGAGTATAATAAGATGTGAACAAAGAACTAAAAACACAAATTTAAACCTTGTTGTTGAGTCATTTCAGTTGTGTCTATTCTTTGTGACCACATTTTGGGGGATGTTCTTTGCAAAAACAGTGAAATGGTTTGCCATTTCCTTCTCTAGTTCATCTTATAGATAAGGAAACTGAGGCAAACAGGGTTAAGTGACTTGCCCTAGGAGATAGAAGAGAGGGCAGACTGGAGGAAAGATAATCAGTATGGTTGCCATCTTGGGATGGGAGATAGGGGAGATATGGGGAGAAAATTTGAAACTCAAGATCTTGTGAAAATGAATTTTAAAAACTAGAAACAAATAAATTCAGAAAAAAATTGTCTTGCCCTAGCTCACACAACTAGTGAATGTCTGAGGTTGAATTTGAATTCATGAAGCTGAGTTTTCCTTGTCCCAAACCCAGTGCTCTATTCACTGCACCTCCTAGCTGCTCAATTTAAACACAATATACAGATTAGAAAAGTTTAAAAAAATTACATGTGATGAGTTTAGAAGTGGAGTGTTGGCTAAGGGTATCAGAGAAGGCTTCATGTAGGGGGAGTGTTGGTGTTGAATCTGAAGGATGAATAAGACATCATGTCTATGTGCACCTGGTCATAAATGGAAGTCCTCTGGCAGGACATGTGTGACTTTGGTCTAAAAGAGGGAAAATTGAAAAGCATTTATTACAATTATTATACTTCATCATGTGGAGATAACTTTCACTATGTTTATTCCTAAAGCTATTAAAAAAGCTTGGATTCATTCATTTAGGAATGCCTTTAAAAAAACAGGAACCAGTCAATTCTATTATTCTATTTTCTTTATATTTTTTAGTGTTTTCAAACTAATCTTGGTGTCTACTATGCAAACGGATTGGGCTTTCTCTTCATGTTGGAGAATATTTTAAAATAAGTTGGGTACTATGCAAACACAAGATGTTGCAATAGAGAAAAGCTCTATTTAAAGATTCTATGTGGTTTTAAAAGTGGGCTTACTGTAAAATGCGAGTGTCAGAAAAGCTTCTGTTTATAGCATACTGTAACATCTTATTTTTTAACAACCATATTTCATCTTCCACCCATTTTCATACAGTAAAGCTTGTAGAACTACAGTAGCACTGATTAATTTGAGAAGGGAAAATTAAATTATTATTTTGTTTAATAAGAAAAAATGATAGCAGTAATTAAAACAATATCACTAGATGAGAGAGAGCACTCAGTTTTATACTTTAAGGTTTATGAAACTCTTTATATACCTTAGTTCACTGGATCATCACAGAAGCCCTGTGAAGTAGACATTACAGGTATTATCATCTTGGTTTTTGTAGACAAGGAAAGCAAATTCAGAGAGGTTACCTGAATTGGTCTTGGTCACACAGCTAATAAGGACTGAAAGCATAATTAGATCACATGTGTTTCCTGATTCCAAGTCCAGAACTTTAGCCCCTATAGTCATGCATAATTTTATCATGTGGTTGATGAGTTAAATGGGAAAACAAGGTGAAGTCAATAAACTATATAGTGCAAAGATGACAAGATGGAGACCCAAAGACATTGTGTGAGTTGCCCAAGATTGATACAGATAAGCTGCATCAACAATAGGTCTTAGAATAACGCAGACAAAATGATGTTAACCACTTCACTGATGAACATTTATTAAGCACCTGAGATGTTCCAACAACTTTTCTAGGCACTTTGAATACTGGTACAAAGAATGGAATATTCTTTATTTACAAAGAGCTGACATTCTAATAAAAGAATCAGGAAGTAAACTGTGGGATATGTTTATATACATATATATATGTGTGTGTGTGTTTCTATGTGTGTACATGCATGCCTACATATATACACACATTTATGTGAATATGTGTACATACAAGAATATTTTGTATAGTATATATTATATATATATATATCTGTGTAGTGTATAGTATATAAGTAATATGTATATGTTTCACTATAGATGAATTATCATTATATATGTTATACTCTAGGCAAATTATCATAATAAAGTGCATATGTTAGATAAATGAAAAGTAGTTAGATATAAGGTAGTTTGAGAAATGGGGCACTAGCAGTTGGGAGAACCAGGAAACTTCAAGCTGAAGATGATGCCCGAGCTATATATTAAAGGAAGAGAAGACTCCCTGAGGCAGAGATAAAATGGGAGTGCCTTCCATGCATGGGAAATGACCAGTGAAAGAGATAATGAATAGAAAGTGCTATATAATTATGATTCAATTAAGACCCAATATCAAATGTTAGTTTCGGTTTTAGTTATCATCATCTTCATCATCACCAATGGAATCAACACTGACTCTGAGTCTAGAAGACCTGATTTCCATTCCTAGCTCTGTCTCTTAGTGTTTCTAAGAACTTGGGTCAGTCACTTAACCTGAATGGGCCTTAGTTTACTCATCTGTAATGATTCCTAAAATATCTTCTAGCTCTATGTCTAAGATTTTGAACCTATAATATGACTCCTCAGCCTGTACCACAACTCCTTGAATAAATTTAACTTAAGACATACAGTTCATAAAGTTCAATGTGTCCAAAAGGACATAGCCATTGGAAGCTACTTCCCAAAGTAAAATGCTATCAGCAAGGTGAGTGCTGAGCATACTCTGACTATATGGCACCAGTTTGTAGCTGGAATGTGCTTAGCATATAATTTTGATATGTTTCCTACTCTCATGTTTCTTTTAAGCTTATAGGACTTTAAAAATTTGAAGCAAGTCAACAAATGAACTTGGATTCTATTGTCCGATGTATCAAAACATGGATCTCCAAATACCATGTAAAGGCATTTCACTATTTGACCACACTCTTCCTCCTGCCCCCTTATTCTCTGTTTTGTCTAAATGTCATCTACCCTTCAAGGCTTAGCTTAAACTCATATTGTTCCATGAGGCCTTGACTGAATGGTTGAGCCATAACTATACACACACACACACACACACACACACACATACACACATACACACACGCAGACACACACACACACACACTATTGTGTGTTATAAATTCTGGAACCTGGGGCAAGGATTTGAGGTATATCTTCCCATGACCAGGTTGCCCTGTGTCCCTAAGCTGGTATATCAAATAATGTCGCACAAGTGTGAGGTAGGTGTGCTCTGGGAGAGAAACTTGTTGCTAACTTAACTATCAGGTAATGGTGGACCTAGGCCTGGAAAGGAATGGAGAAGAGCCTCCATCCTCCCATATACTTAAAGTGTGTATGGAGAAGACCATTCCTCCTTTATCCCTGTGTTCTTCCTTCTTGTTTTACAGCTTTCTGCTTGTTCTATGCTGAACCAAAAAGCCACACCTACCTGGGGAGAACACACCTACCTTTTTCCCCCATGTTCTACCACTACACATAATGTCTGTGCCTTGTGAAGAAGGACAATTCCTCCAGTAACCAACAGCCTTTGGCAAAGGCACAATGGCCCTTATAATTGTTATATCTGTAACAGTGCCTAAATAGGAAGTGATTTCCCCCTTGAACTCCCATCTCTTATTTATTCCAATCACTTCAGACTCATAACTTCATGTTGATAATGATTGTTGTGGATCTCCCCAATTAGAATATAAACTGCTTGAAAGCAGGTCTTCCTCCTTGGTGTTTTATTCATTTCCCTGCACATAATAGTTGGCCTTAAGCTACTTGTTGATTAAAATGAATGGATGGACTAAGGAAAACATTGATTATACAAATCAACTTACAAATTTTAGAGGCTAAAATTAGAATGTGACTAGGTGAGAACATGAGCAAGAAGCATGTATGTGTACACACATGTGTACCTGCTCTTGTGTGCATGAATGTATAGTGGGAATTACTAGAAGAGGAAAGAGAGCATGTAGGTAAAATATATTTCATCACATCTTCAGGGCTTGGCCCAGAGGTTCAAATAAACATTTCCAAACTTACAAAAAAAGAAAAAGGAATCTGGGCTATCATGAGGACCTCCTGCCTAGGTTTTGTGTCTCAGCCAAAACCTCAAGACTTACTCCATGCTGTTGTGTGTCAAGGTGCCAAGTGAAATGAAGGTTTGGCCAATGATCTAGCTTATTCAGGTTGAAAAAAGGGGGAAAAGCCTGTCAGAGGAAAGAATGCGTTTGTTCTTCCCTCTTGTTTCATCTCATTTCTCTGGTGTGTTTATTTGTATCCCAGGATAGCTAGATAACAGGTGGAACCTTCTCACCACCTGTCTCTAGAACCATCACTGAAGGTGGGATGTGGCCTTAGTTGAGAGTTGACTTCTGGATGACTCAGCAGTAGCCTCATTCTTGGTGCTCCTGGGATACTTGAGTGACTCATTCCCTAAGCTCTCCTGTCTGTGCTAAGTCCTGGATAGGGTAGGGAAAGTGTTCTGGTTTACACAGATATGTCGGAAAGGGCTCGCTTGTTTGTTTGAAATTTGTTGTCCTCACTCAGTCCTGTATGAGATCACAGGATCATAGATTTAGTACTGGAAAAGAACCTGAGAGGTCACTGGGTCCCAGTACTTCATTTTACAGATGAGGGAACTGAGAGGCCAGAGAGATAAAGCAAATTGAAGGTCTAACAGAAAGTAATTGGAAAAGCTGGGATTTGAATCCATTTCCTCTGACTCCAAATTCTCCTATTCCATACTACCTCCAAAATGAAGCAGATACTTCTTGCAGCATTCCAGGGGGCTCTTTCCTCTGTATGGAGTTTTTAGGGAAACTGAGACTTTTAAGCTTCACAGATATTGCTGAAATAAAATAGATCCATATTTGTCTCTGTTTATGAATGTGAACAATAAAACTCCTGGAAGATGAGTCAGTTCCTCCTTTCTTTGCTTTTCTTCCCTGTTCTCTCAAATATTAACCCCCACCTTTTTTCTCCAGTCCCTTTGGGTAACTGACAACATTATTATTCTTTCAATTGAATTCAATCTAACAATTCATTTGATAAGGCACCTACTAAGTGCAAGACATTATGCTTGACCCTGAAGATACTTGCTCTGGAATAAGTTATATTCTATTAGAGGGATCAAACACATGGACAGCTAACTGAAAACAAAATGCATGTGGAGATAAGGAGCAACACTAATAATTAGGAGATTCAAGGAAGACTTCATTTGGGGAGTGGCGACTGAGTTCAATATTGAAGGATTAAAAAGAGTGAATGCGAAGAGGAAGAGCAATCTCGGTCAGAGCCTTGAGTGCTAAGACATGGAATAAGAGATGAGCAGTCTCCTAGAAGGAACCAGAGGTAAGAAATGGATAGTACTGGGATGAAGACTGTGAGAAACTAGTATGGAAATATCATCCAGAGCCAGGTGGCCAAAGGACTTTAAAATGCTAGCCTGAGGAATTGGTGCTTTTGGTTTAGAGGCATGAGGGAATCATCAAAAATTCTTGAGTACAGAAATGCTCTAGTCACCCTTGGGTTTTGGGACAATTCTTTGGATTGCTGCTTGGAGGAGAGATTAGAAAAGAAGGCAGATTGGAAATAGGGATGTTACCATGATAGTCCAAGTGGCAGGTAAAGAGGACCTGAATTATGTGATGGCTCTTGTAGTAGAGTAAAGGGAATAGGAGTGAAAAATGTTGTGTGGGGAGAATTGACAAGACACAGTGACATTAACCACTTGGGTCATCACATTGTTCACATTTCATTCTGGTGCAATGAACTCTGGGGATGCCTTTCTATAATTTGAATAGAAATAGAATATATTCTGATCCTTAATTCTAATTTGGGTAATCCCTAATCCAACATGGTATCTTGCCCAGAGTAGACATTAATAGATGCTTGTTGACTTGCCTTTTCGAAAAGATCAACATGTGCTCATGATTGAACATGGATTTACTGTTGTTATATACTTCAGAGGCCATCTAAAAGAAGTTAAGTGACTTATCCACAGTCACAAGATAATAAATGTCACAGGTGAGATTTAACCCAGGGATTTCTTATCCAAATTCAGCATTCTACCCATGCTACCTCCCCAAGGCTCCAACTTCTTTAAAAATGATTTACAATCTTCTGCTTCATGTTTCACATACCCTAGAATAATATTCTGCAGAGACTCCAACATGGATGAAAGGCACTCTAGGGCTTTGCCAGGAAAAGGCCCTTCCTAGTATGACCCTCACAAAAAAGGAACCCGTTCACTTCAACTAATGAGATTCCCTCCCCTTCCCTGGGCATATACACTATGTACAAATTTGTTTTTCTGATGCTTTCTGCACACACAGTACCTTGCCCCCATCCACCCCCTGACAGAAGGAAAATGACAAAGCAGAAAGGAGTTCAGACACCCACCCACACCTAGCTGGCTGTCTGGGCATATTCCTCCTCAGCTTCATCTACCACTGGCCCACCAGATCTCTGCCTCCCTCTGGCCCTCACTGGAGACATTACAGAAGTCCCCAGTTTCAATGTTCTGAGGACAAAGAATCACTCTCTCCCATGTCTTGAACGTGCAGTTCTGATCCCAGCAAGAAGAAATCTGAAAATCGTGATGTTTGTCTTTTCTGAATCCATTATTCAAATCCGGAGACACCTCTAGCATTTAGATAGGAACCTCTACAGCCTAAATCCTCTGGAGACAGTTAGTCATGCAAGCCACTGATTGGGGGAAAAAGAAATAAAAAAAAATCAATAACTCCTCTAGAAAGGAGGCAGCCTATTTGACTTGGTCCTCTCTGTCTAAGCCTAGCCTCCTGGCTGCAAGGGGTTAAAGAGCTAACCTAAATGGCATAGCAAATGCTGGCTTGCCTAGCTCAGTCCCAGATGCTCTTTAAAAAAAAAAAAAAATTAAAGTGATACTGTCCCTGATAAGATGTGAACTGATAAGCTCTACTGAATAAAAAAAGGGGGAAGGGGTATTGCAAGAAAGAGTTAACAAGATCCTGCTTCCAGCACTGAAATGTGATGTGTAATGCTGCAAATTCCTAATCACACATCAAGGCTGAGCAGCTTCTGATTTGTAAAAGGAGAAACAAATGATAAAAAAAAGCCACCCTTAATTATTGTTTCTAGGAATTGTACCCGCAGTGCACAGGGATGGGTATGAAAGACATTACAATCAGTATATTTTAAAGTAGGTAACAGGTTGTCAACCTCCCCGCACCCTCCCCCATATAAGTATATGTATGCAAGTACCCCCACACAAAGATATACATCTTTCACTGGGCATTGCTGCCCAGCTGGTGAATTTTCAAAAGGTTAAAAAAATTCAAAACAAGGGGAAAAAAAATCAGCCGGCCATCAGTCTAAGTGCTAAGCCACAGGAGCAATGGAGATCACCCCTGCTTAATTGACATCGAAGCAAAGACTAGCTTGTACTGTTTTGTGAACCCCAACAACTAGCCCTCTGTCCTTCTACTTCCCTCTCACCTCTCTACCATGTTTCCTATGCCAATAATTTTATTTTAAAAAATGAGGAAGGAGCTATGACTGGGTGCTTCCTCAGGTCTGCCTTCTTTGCTCCTCCCCATCCATATACAACCCCCCTCCCCATTTCACTAGCAAAAACATGCCACTCTAAATAATGAGGGGTAACAGGACATCTTATCAGCCTTTCTGAAACTTTCTTCTTGCCCAATTTACACATAAATCCATGTAGATGTATACAAATATTTATCTTTATGTATGGATATACATATTTATAATATACATATGTGATATCACAGATACACACATGAGAAATATAAACATATTAAAATAGAGATAAATGCATTTCTAGACAGACAGACATTGAAGCTGACCAGCTGTCGCTGTAGGTGTAACACTACGTTCTCTATGGAGAACTGGATAACAATATTGCTTTAAAAATTTAACTTCTCTTGCTGCTGTCTCCAATAGAAATAATTAGATTGTTTACTTTAGTCCCACTGACAAGCAGTTTTCAGAGCTGATATGGAGGCAAGGGTTAGATGCTCTCAACACGTTATGCGGCAACTCCCAAGAGAGGAAAAAAAAAAGCCATATGTAATATTTATTTCTTCCATAGAGAGAATTCATAGGTTTGCCCTTCATTCCACATACAGGGCTTTTGTGAAATGAAATTATCATGTTTCCTTGAAAGGGAAGCACAGACCATGATTGGGTTTGTATGTGGTAATTGGGTTTGTCTTGTAAAATCTCTGACCATTTTGTTATATTTTAGGGGAAATAAAATGTAATGAGCATTCAAAGGAAACAAGGAGACACATTGAAGTGTGTTTGTGTGTGTAAATGAATAGCTGAGAGGGTGTTCCAGATTAACCGTGGTTTTGTAACCTCGTGCCCAAAGTAGGGAATTCTAGATCAATTAGTGTTCAAAGACTAGAAA
>JAQQSV010017123.1:0-11676 GCA_028646515.1 Pseudochirops corinnae
GGTTTATATATGTGTACAAACATATCTGAATATGTGTATATATGAGTACATAGAGGGTACAAGATCAATTGAATAGGAAGGGACAGTACTCTAAAAGGTGAAATCCTGAGGTGGGAGAGGATTAGAATGAGAGGAGACAGGGAGAGACAGAATGGGGTTAATCATCTCATAGAAGAGGCAAAGGATAATTGTTACAATAGAGTGGGAGAACAGGAAGGTAAAAGGGAAAGAGTCAACCTTACTCTCATTGAACTTGGCTTAGGGAAGGAACAACATAAACTCTAAACTGGGTATCTTGCCACACAGGAAAGTAGGAGGAATGGGGATAAGAGGTAGGATGATGGAGGGGAGGGGAGGGGAGGGGAGGAGAGTTGATGGAAGTACCTACTTCTCTGAAGGGACAGGGACAGGGACAGGGTAGAGAATATAATGGGGAGGGCGTGGGATAGGAAGGAGGGACATACAATCTGTCTCTCACAATATGCCCACGTGGAGAGGTTCTGTGTAATTACACATGTACAGCCTGTATTTAATTGCTTGTCCTTCCAGTGGGGGTGTGTGATGAGGGAGGAAGGGAAAGAATCTAGAATTTAAAGTTCTATAATCAAATGTTAAAAATATATATGTGTGTATATATATCATATATATACATAATAATAATTATTATTATTAACTATATCCAACTGGGAATTAAGATACACAGGCACTGTGGTAGAGAGATCCATCCTGCCCTACCAGACAGTCAGAGGGGCAAGGGGGAGCACATAGGAGACAGCAGATTCGGGGAGAGGTTATACAGTGGGATGGCTGTTTTGAGGTGTTGGGTAGGGGAAAGAAAGATGGGGAGAAAATTTGTAACTCAAAATCTCATGGAAATGAATGATGTAAATGAGAAAGTAAATACATAAATTTAAAAAAGTAAAGGATTAGACTGTATGCTGTTTTACATTGTATTTGATCACTGTACAGAAAGCACAATCCTGATTGAATAAAATCAATGTACAATTTTAATTATGTGTCACATAGACCTGTTATGAACCCCTCCTTATCAGAAAGGAACCTGGATCCAGTTGCATGACCTTGGGCAAATCATATTACCCTTTTCTCCAAATGAGGGGGTTGGTCTAGATGATCACTCAAGCCTCTTCCAGCTCTGACATTCTTTGGGGCCATTTTGTGATATTGCCATACAGGTAGGGCTTTAGTTAGTCAACAAACATGATTGGGTGCCTATGATGAGCATGCATTTTGTTAATACAGTTCTTCCTAGGCTATTTGAAGGAACTAATGACCAAAGAGAGAATGATCAGCAAATTAGTGAATTTGGGTCTTTTTTGCTTCAAGTAGGATATTCAGTCTGTTCATTAAATCATTAGCATCCACAAGCAAATGAACTATTCAAATCCTCACAAATGAAATTAAACTTCATATATCTGTAGGAAGACTGTGACCTTTATCTCCCTGTTAAGTTTAATCTACATTATTAACATTTTTTACATCACTTAAGTCTAGACAATCATCAACACAATACATCAAACCCTGATTTTTAGCATTTGCTGAGATGTAAAGCTGAAAATTTGATAAGCTGTTTCCAGCAATGATGGCAATTAGGGGAGGAGAGGACTCTGAAGGTCAGTTAACTAGCAATCCAATAATAATCATGATGATCTATTAAGTGTCTGGTATGAGCCAGAAACTAAATTTTATACTAGAGAATTGGCATCAAAAGGCTAGAGAATTCTAGAAACTGGCCTTCCCTATTATGTGACTGTACTATGGAGCTGTGAGGAATAGGGGAGAGAGATAGTGATAGAGAGAGAGACAGAGAGAGACAGAGAGAGACAGAGAGAGACATAGAGAGACAGAGAGAGACAGAGAGAGACAGAGAGAGAGACAGAGAGAGACAGACAGAGAGACAGAGAGACAGAGAGAGACAGAGAGACAAAGTTAGTGAGATACAGAGAGAGAAAAAGAGACAGACACACAGAGACAGAGAGACAGAGAAGGAGAGAGCTTAGCACAGTGCCTGGCACATAGGGGGTGCTTTATAAGTAAATGCTTATTGGTTGACTAATAGAGACAGATGCAGACAGAGACAGAGAGACTTAGAGAGAAATGGGAGAAGGGAGAGGAGAGGAGAAGAGAAAAACCATCATCTAAGATAAGACTTGGATTGTAGAAGCTCCCTTATATTTGAAACTGCGGCCCTGGACATTTGTATATATTTTGGGGACTAACAGTGACTCATTCAAAGGTCTCTATTTTGTTTTCATCCTTTTAAATGACACGTTCTTTTGCAATTTTGTGATCCGTATGTTTGTGAGTGGAGAGCTGAACTCAGCATAATGAGGGCTGCTACCCTGTATTCAGTGTCACAGGTTTCTTGGGTGGAATGTTTGACCTTAGAGACTGAAAACATCCGAGAAGTATATATAGGTTCTGTGTGTCATGAAAGTCTCTGAAACAAGGGTTACGTCTGGGGGGATAGGATGGGGCTGAAAGTAAATATTTTTTGAATTTGTAGTAGTTGAGCCTCTGTAGTACCCCTCACAAGCCCTAAGACAGGCCATGGGCCTACTGAGCATTGTATTATAGTGTATTATCATAAGGTGAGCTACAGAAGTGGTTTCTCAGAGGATTGGTGTGTTGGGATGAACACAGACTGTACAATGTACTGATAGTTTGGGTAATACATCTGAGATACTGCAAGAGTGACAGCTGTCAGGCACAGAAAAGCATAGAGAGCTTCTAGAGAGTCTCCGGAGGCTTTCATTTTATGTGTTACATGCATTAAAAATGGAAAACTGTCTGTTCCAGTTCATTAGAGCTTGAGGGCACTGGATAATCATTTCAGGGCAGGGGTCACCTTGGGTACTTTGCTCAAGTGAAGTTGCACAGACTAGGTTATTACCCTATTCAGGGTGAGACCTGACTTTTGAGTGAACAGCCTGATTGTGGCATGCACCCACATCCCCGTAGGTTTCAGAAACCAATGAATGAGATCTTGTTTGTTGTCCTAGAAATCAGAACATTACAGAAAAGAAGATCATGTCATTGGAAGAGGTGACAATTATATACTCTCCTTGATTCCATTTACAGGGTTCCAATTTGCTTAGACTGTCTTTGGGCACCTGCATGGTGACCTTTCTTTCCCAAACTTAAGCTAAAAAGGTTAGCTGAAGCACTCATGCCATACTATACAGCCACTGAATTATTTTGTATGGCTTTTTCAGAGCCAAGCCCATGTATTCATAAGCTTTGCATCTTAGGAAAATTAAATGCAATGTAATACGTAAATGTGTGGGTCTCACCCAGCTCCCTGTAAGTGGGGAGCATGGTTCTGAAAGATTCATTAGCTGGGCCTAGAGGCTTGATTGTGCTTTTTCAAAATAGAACTGATTAGCTCACATTCATCTCAAGTAATGACTCCAGAACAGGGGGATCATGACTCAGATGTCTTGCATGGCACTTAGAAGTTTTTTGGCAAAGTAAGAGAAGGGAGCCTGCCAAGTTAATGATAATGGATTTTGGTTCAAATAGCCTTGCATCCAGTCTTTTAAAGGGCTTTACTCTCCCCAAACAAAAACTCACCTACTGCTTGCATACAGTTCTCTTTTTATCACTGGAGTGAAATGTAGGTAACACATGAATTAGCATAAGATTGGAACAACCCTGTTGGGCATTTTAGTTGCAATAATTTACAAAATTCAAGAGCATCTAACCTTTCCATATAACCGTAAGAACTTATAATTAGAAGGAACCTTAAAGGTCATCTCATCCAGCCTCCTACAAAATACAATAATACCAATGGCTCATAGATCTGGAGCTGAAAGGTACCTCAGAGGCCATTTAATCCAACCCTCTCCTCGAGGTTAAGTGATTTGTTTAAGGAGTACAAGGAGTAAGCATCAGAGGAAGAGTATGAATCCTAGTCCACAACCAGTGCTTTTAACACTGTTTGAAGATGCCTATCCAGTACCAGGCCTTCATACAACATCCTTAATGGATGGTTTATCTAGTCTCTGCTTGCATGGTACAAATGACAGGGAGCTCACTCTTTCACGAGGAAGTCCCTTCTATTTTGGGGCATCTTTAACTTAGAAAGCAGCATGTTCTTGATACTTTCATGCTTTGAAAAAATAAAACAGTAAATCAGGGGAGTTGGTGAAAGCCATCTACCAGATAACCCCAAATGAGTTCACAATTTCTAAGATAAGGTAAAGTGAAATTATAAGATCCAGGAGAAATATAAGGAAAACATTGGAGACTATAAGGCAGTCATTAAAACCAAACTATTATTTTTGCGATTGTATTAAGGCTCAGTTTTCATGGGTTTGACACATAATAAATGGAAGAGATTGTTAAATTTCAAGAGATGAGATAGGGACTAAGAAGTCTTGGTTGAGAGTGGCAGGGAGACCATTCTCTTCTACTGGTCAAAATCATCCTCCACAGAGGGGAAAGAAAGTTTTTGCTTTGTTTTTCATTTCTTTTTATGGGTGACTAGCACCACAGGGGCTTGGCTTCTTCCTCCTGTTGCCTATAACTTGAGAACGTTCTGGGAACAGGCTGCTTCTGAGCACAGAGGGAACACATCAGGGGTTTGTCTTCTAAAATCAGTGACATCTGGTAACTTTATCCTGTCTTGCAACACTACACATTAACAACCGGAGAAGGAATGAAGAATTTTGCATTCTGCCGAAACAGCAAAGTAATTCAAGGGAGTCAGGGTGCTTATTCCTATAAGACTTTGGCAAAGAGAGTGAAGCTAACTTGAGAAGAGACTCCAAAGACTGATTATGGTGATTGATGGATGAGATATGTTTTTCACCCACTTTGTTAGTCTGAGAATTATTTGATCTGGGCAAGGAAATCTCAAACCATCTAACCACACGTATTTAAGGTTCTAAATCATAAAGTGCTATAAACTGTGGAGTTACTGTGTTGTTTTTTTGTTTTGTTTTGTTTTTTTGGAGGGGGGAAGGCAGGGCAATTGGAGTTAAGTGACTTGCCCAAGATCACATGGCTAGTAAGTGTTAAGTATGTGAGGAGGTTGGATTTGAACTCAGGTCCTCCTGACTACAAGGCCAGTGCTCCATTCTCTGCGCCACCTAGCTGCCCCTGGAGTTATTGTTAATATGATTATTCTTTTTCCTCCCAATGAGGGGGAAAAACCTAGGGGGAAAAAAACCTTAACCTTTACCAGAAAGAAAAGTGTTTTTTTGTTTTGTTTTGTTTTTACCACGTGGGTGTTAACTGATCCAATACCTGTGAGGCAAAAAATCCATATTTTTAAAAAATGAACCATATTCACCTGATTATTAAATAGAGGGAGTAATTTACCAATGTGAGAAGAAGGCAGGGAAAAAGTCATCATTTTTGTGCCCTCACCTGAATATTGCTAAATTTCTTCTTGGGAATTGCTGAAGCTTCCAGTCAATTTGAATAGCCTTGGTGCTTATTTCCAATAATACAATGAGAGTTGGAAATAATTAACTCACCATAACCTAGCCAGGGATCCTAGAGGACTTTCCATGGAGAAGGAGAATGAGTGTCTTGGTAAATAAACGTATCATGTTGATTAGCTTTTTGATAGGTAGGCCAAGGCATCCTCACAAAAGAACTCCTAAGGAAGGAGAAGGAGAAGAAGGCTCAGCAGCAGATGAAAGCTGTAGTAGACAGCAGCAAGAGTAATGTGGAGAAATTGAGAATGACAAATTTAGAGATAAAGAGGCATGACAGCTGAAGTGAAGATGCAGTAAGGGAGGTCGTCTGTAGCTTTGGTTTGGAGCTATGAGAAGTGTTATAATGGAACCCATGGCATATGAGTTGGCTAGGAAGTGTTTCTTCTTCTATTAGAATGGGAGTCTATGTAGATTCTACCCCTGTAGAATATATGGTGGTACGAAATGATTCTACTACTTGATTTTCCCTTGTTACTTTTCTTTGCTATTCTGTTCTAATTAAAAGTTTTGCTATTTGATTTATGATTCTTGATTAGTCTATTGGTAGAGAAGGCATTGAATGGGGAGGAGGTCTCAAGCCATATCTGCATAGTTGTGATTGCTCAAAACACCTCATATTGACTCTGAGGTAGCAAGAGCTTTCAGAGTCAGATGCTTGATATATTTTGATATATTTATAGGAGAAAATCTGAGATTCATCAAGAATATTTTTGAATATTTTGCATTAAGCTAAGTCTACTTGCTATTGCCTTATAATAATAGCTAGATAGCCTCATACAACTACTTCCTCCACATCATGTGGTTAGGGATGTGGTGCCCCATGATCTGAAAAGCAATGTGGGAGGGATAACTGTATTTTATAGATATTTTGAGAGACTGAGGCTAAAATCTGAAAGCAATTTTCTTTTCCCATTTCAGGCCCTATCAAAAGACCAGGTAGGAGATGTAAACTGTGTAGCAAAGCCTTCAATTAGGCCAGAATAGCAAAGTAAATAGTTCTTTATCTGTAAGATTAAGAAGGTTCTTTATCTGGAAGATTCCAGATCTGTAAGATCTGTAAGAAGTTCTTGATCTGTAAGATTCCAGATCTGTAAGATCTGTAAGATTAAGAAGGTTGTCTATTCTATGATTCCTTCTGACTCTAAATCAGCGGTTCTTAACCTGTGAGTTATATTCAATTTATAACAATGAAAATACATCCTGTATATCAGATATTTACATTATGATTCATAACAGTAGCAAAAATTACAGTTATGAAGTAGCAACGAAAATAATTTTGTGGTTGAGGTCACCACAACATGAGGAACTGTATTAAAGGGTCACGGCATTAGGAAGGTTGGGAACCACCACTCTAAATCAATGATCCTGTAAAAGGGAAATCAAGCAACAGAATTATTCTCTGCCCATCATAAATGAAAAGGTACAATCTTACACAGATTCCCACATTGTTAGAAGAAAATCCCCCAGACAACTAATGTTCCCTGTGTTTTATCACAATTGGAATACTTCTCATGGTTGCAGCTCCTGTCAACCAGCTCTCTGCTGCTCTACCCCATTTTGACAGTTGTTATTCCTTTTTGCCTTTAAAGCAACCATTTATTTGATGTTTCTGTTCAGAGTTTCTAGTTGTCAATCACTCCACTAGCATTAAGTACCTACTATGTGCCATACACGTAGTAGGAATAAAAAAGAGACCTAAAAACAGTCTTGGCTCTCAAGGAGCTCACTATGAACAGATAAGATAAATATAGTAAGAGATAACATCAGAAGGAGGAATGAGAAAAGTTACTTGAAGAAAGTGGGACTTTAGTTGAGGTTTGAAAGAATCCAGGGAAGCTAGGTGATATAGATGAAGAGGGAGAGTGTTGCAGACATGGAGGACAGTCAGGACATGGAGTGTTGTATGTAAAGAGCAGGAAGAAAGTCAACATCCCTAGATCATAGAATGCACGGAGTGGAATCAGATGTAAGATGACTGCAAAAGTAGGAAGAGGCCAGGTTATGAAGGGCATCAAGAGTCCAACAGACAATTTTATATTTTATCCTGGAGGCAATTGGGAGCCAGTAGAGTTTACTGAAAAAGGCAGTGATATGTTCAGACTTGTATTTTAGGAAGACCCCTGGGTGGAAGATGGACTGGAGTAGAAGAGACCTACCAATAGGCTATTGCAGGAGGTGATAAGGGCCTGCAACAGGGTGATTGATGGCAGGTCAGAGGACAGAAAGGAATATATGTGAGAAATGTTACAAAGGAAGAAATAACATGATTTTAAGCTGGTTGGGCATGAGGGTGAGGTGAGAGAGAACAAGGAGTTGAGGATGATACCTCAGTTGCAAGCCTAGAAGATAGATGGTAGTATCCTCAACAGTAACAGGGAAATTAGGAAGAAGAGAGGGCTTAGGGGAAATGATAATGAGTTCAGTTTTGGACATGCTGAGTTTATTAGAGTTGACATCTATTGCTGAGGTTTATTTCTCAAAGGAAGTGTTATTGTCTTTTTGTGAGATTTCCCTCTTTAAAGTCTAGATGACACATTTTCAGTTTATCAGTCAGGATGACAGTCACAGCACATTAAAAAAACCTCTCTAGTGATTAAAGAATTTTTTAAATCCACTTTCAATTGCTTATTTCAATGGGAAGTCTCTCTGATGAACTTGTAATCTCAATGATATGAATACTACCTTTAACAATGAAGGTGATAACCCATCCATGCTCACCCATTCTATGTCACTTTTATCCACGTTCTCTCATAAGCTGCCACAGGCTGCTCACCCAGTGACACACAGTGCATCAAGTGCTGTAAATTGAGAGAAACCTTTGTCCAAGTAGATGCCGTATTGCTTACCTTGGTCCTGAAGCAGTTTGGTCAAATTCCTGGAGTGTTGCCCTTTTGGTAACTCAGACCTTGCTGGAATCACTGTTTTTTGACCTGCTTTTGCTTTAGATGCCTCATTCTACCCCTGTGTCTTTAGCTTCAGAAACCCTGAAATCTCTCTTTGTGATGGCAAAGAGCTAGAAATTGAGGGGATGCTCATCAGTTGGGGAATGGCTCAGTAAGTTGTGGCATATGATTGTGATGGAATATTCCTGTGCTGTAAGAAATGATGAGTTGTTTGATTTCAGAAAAACATAGAAAGACTTGCATGAAATAATGAAGAGTGAAATGAGTAGAACAAAGAGAACATTGTATACTGTAACAGCATTATTGTTCAAAGAACAAATGTGAATGACCAAGTTATTCTTGAATATTATAAATCCTCAAATCAACTACAAAGGACCCATGAAGGAAGATGCCATCCACTTCCAAGGAAAGAACTGATAAATAGGAGTATGCATAGTGTGATTTTACATGTATTTTTATATCTGTGTCAAATGGTGGCCTTCTCTAGTGTGAGGTGGGGAGGGAGGGAAGAAAGAGACAGTCTGGGACTTAAAATTTAACAATAAATAAATAAAAAAGAAACCATGAAACCGAATAAGTTAGGGTAAGTGAATTTCTTTCACTTCCCATTAGGCTCCTCACAGCTAGCACAGGAGCCATGCAAATTACTATACTTAGGAACATTGAAGGAGGTGAAGCAGAACTACTGAACTTTGACCTCCATTCCTGCCACTGTGGCAAAGGTTCTCTTCCCCCTTAGAATTAATTTATACTGGGGTCTCTATAATAAACCTTAGTACTATGAGACCAGACTTCACAACATCTCTAGGACCTTTGTTCTCCAGATTGTACTCTGAGAACTAGTTTAATAGGTGAAGAGCTGGAAGAAGATGATTATAGCTGTGAATAGATTTTACAGGATCCAGACCACTAACTAAGGCATGTTTCTAACACATTAAACCAAGTACAGAGAGGATTTCTAGGGTAAGAAAGTAGCACTGGCAATTTTATAAAGTGGTATCAGGGGAAACATTATCAAATTCCTAAGTCTCTTTGCTTGCTACAAATAACCTGAGCTATTGTGACAAGTATTTTCTCTTTAGTTTTCAACTAAAAAAGACCCTGTATACTATATTTATTTGCTCATAGGACTAATATAGTACTAACATAGTACCTTCTTTTCTTTTTTAAACAATTTTTTTTTATTTTTTTAAGTAACAAGTATTTTAAAAAGTTAATCTTTCCCCCCACTCCCTTTTCTCCTATAAGAAAATGAAAAACTTGGGGCAGCTAGGTGGTGCAGTGAATAGAGCACCAGCCTTAGAGTCAGGAGGACCTGAGTTCAAATGCGACCTCAGACACTTGACACACTAACTAGCCATGTGACTTTGGGCAAGTCACTTAACCCCAATTGCCCAGCAAAAAAAAAAAAAAAGAAAAACCAAAACCAACACATATGTACATAGTCCAGCAAAACAACAACAAAAATTTTCCTACATTAACAATGTCTAAAAATGTATGTCTTTTTCTTCATTTTAAGTTCATTACTTCTGTTTCAGGAGATGAGTGGTGTGTTTCATCTTTCTTCTTTTGGTTTTATGGTTTGTCATTGCATTGGTGAGAATTCCAAAGTCTTTCAAAGTTGTTTTTCTCTATAATGTTATCATTATAGAAATTAGTCTTCTAGTCCTATTCACTTTGTTGTGTATCAATTTATAGGGGTCTAGTTTCCTCTGAAATTATCCATTTCATCATTTCTTATGGTACAATTAGTATTCCATTATCTCCAAATACCACAATTAGTTTACCCATTCCCCAATAAGAGGATACCCCCTTAGCTTCTATTTCTTGGCTACCATTAAAAGAGTTGCTCTATAAATATTTTTATTTATAGCTAGCATTTATAAAGCACTTTAAGGCTTTTAAAGTGCTTTTACATATGTTATTTGAGATTGCAACAATTCTCTAAAGTGGGTGCTATTTATTATCTCTAATTTGTTATTATTGTTCAGTTGTTTCAGTTGTATCTGATTCTTTGTGGCCTCATTTGGGGTTTTCTTGGCAAAGACTGGAAGTGGTTTGCCATATCCTTCTCCAGTTCATTTCACAGATGAGGAAACTGAGGTAAACAGGATTAAGTGACTTGCCCAGGATCACTCAGCTAGTAAGTGTCTGAGGCCAGATTTGAATTCAGGGGAAGATGAGTCTTCCTGACTCCAGGCCGGGTGCTCTATCCATTGAATCACCTAGCTGCCTTTCTCCAATTTACAGATGAGGACATGGAAGAAATAAATTATTTGCCCAGAGTCACGTAACTAGTAAGTGACTGAATCAGAATTCAAACTCAGGTTGTTCTGATTCTAACGTTCTGTGCTTTATTTCACTGAGCTACATACACCCACCCATCCACCCACCCGCACCACACATACACATACACCACACCCACACACCCACACACCACATACACATGCACAAACATTGGCCTGTACATATTTGTATTACATTGAGTTGTACATATATGTGTGTGGGTGTGTGTATGTATACATACATGTACTATATCAAGCTGTATACTTAGCTCTTTTTTGAATTTCTTTGATTTCTTTGGGGGTATGGGCTTAGTAATGGTATAGCCAGATCCTAGTATTGGTATAGCTGGGACTCTTGTTTATTAAAGAACATTTTATGGAGGGTGGTGCAGGGGACAAGTGACAGCACAAAATTCTGGACTATCCACCTGTTGACCTCTCTGGAAAATATCTAAGCTACCAGAGTCACATGATCCTCTCCACTGGGTCAGAAAACCAAATGCCAGAGGCCATCAACAATTCTTGAATTGGAACACACGTGCTTTCTGTCTGTAATCTATCTTCTCTGAACTTTTTCCAGAGGAGCTCAATTTGTAGTTACTGGGAAGAAAGACAGAATCCTTTGGATTGTTACATCAACTACTTTCTGACAGGTTTGTGATTGAATAACTTGTGGATACACGTACATTTTGGATGTGATATTTGTTTATTCTGATTTTCCTTTTATTTAACAAGTCCTCTGACTTTCAGACTCAGATAATTTGAGTGTGTTATAAAATACATAGAATTTAAAAATGTTCAAACCTTTTAAAAGAGGGAAAAATTCATCTTCTTGCCTAATTGAGGACACTAGCCAGAAAGAAAGGCTCTGCTAAGTGTCCTCTAAAAGTGATGTGATTTGAACTTGATCAGGCTATAGTAGATGGGTGTGGTGTAATGGGAAGAAAGACACAGAGAGAGACAGACAGAGACAGAGACAGAGAGAGACAGGGAGAGAGAGAGAGAGAGAGAGAGAGAGAGAGA
>JAQQSV010017124.1:0-11676 GCA_028646515.1 Pseudochirops corinnae
ATATATATATATTCATTCATTTATTTATTTTATATGCAGCTGGGAAATAAGATATACAGGCACTGGGGTATAGAAATCCATCTTGCCCTACTAGAAAGTCAGAGGGGGAATGGGGAGGATATAAGAGAGAGCAGATTGAGGAAAGGGGTATTCAGTAGGATCGCTATTTTGTGGTGGGGGGTAGGGGAAAGATTTGGAGAAAATTTATAACTGAAAATCTTGGGAAAATGAATGTTGAAAACTAAAAATAAACAAATTAACAAAAAAAAAAGGTTTTAGGAAAGCTAAAATGAAGTTGGTAACTACTCACTACACCGTCTTGACTCTGTCCTGTACATGTCTATTGATTATAAATTAGATCTCTCAAATTAAAAAAAATAGTATAATATAGAATTTTCAACAAATGTTTTTTTTCTCATATTAAGTGGTGAAGTAAGGAATGGTAACTTGCTTAATCTCTGAACAGTAGATCAATACTTAAATATCTCTTTCTCCTCCAGATTTCTCTTCTTTTTTTGAGGGATTGTTGTTTATGCAATATTTTGCCTCTTGCGATATATGGCTATTTTTTCTTGTGTTTTTTGTTCAAGCAACTTGATGACAAGATAGAAGATTGGGTTCCCCTCCAACCCCAATTTCCATGACTTCTTAAAACTTCCAACATCAAAAATCAAGTTCAAGAAGTGAAATAAACCCAAATGTGTAGGCTAAGATACTAAGAATTCTAATGAAGTTATAACCCGATAAAAAAAAAACCCAGAGAAGCCTAATCCCTAATGTCTAACACTAAGGACTTTTGCCATAGGACCTAATCTGCAGTAACCTTGCTGCTCCTTCAATCTTGTTCAAGACACTCTGCTCCTGCACTCAGCTCACCGTTCAGTGGTAACAAGAAACAGAACTCAACTCTTCTTATTTCACCCTCAAAGGGAAGGTAGAGGTATAGAGAACTGGAATTTTATCTCTCCCTGAAGCAGCAGCACATTGTACTACAGTCCCAGTTTGACAGAGAACTACAAAAGAGGAGTAAAAGTGTGTAGGAGGAGAAAGAAGTGAGGAAAGGTATTTATTACATGCTTACTAGGTTTCAGACACTGTGCAATGCAGTTTGTAAATATTGTTTCATTTAATCCTAACAATAGCCATGTGAGGCAAATAGGTTCTAAGGCAGGACAACAGCACATATATGTCTTGGGGGTGGAGAGAGGATAGCAGGAGGGAGAAAACTATACCAGACCCAAAAGAAAAGGAACTATAATCCAGACTGAGCCAATTCTGTTCCTCAAAAGTCATTTGGGTCAAGAATCACAACTTATAAAAAATGAGGTTTCTAGCATGGGAGAAGGTTGAGAAAACTTTGAAGTTCAGCTCTGAGGAGAACTTACATGAAAAGAGAAGGAATCAAAAAGTGAGAAATACAAGGGGAAAAGATTAACATTACTAAATATCTGAGGAGGAAGAATATTCAGTTAAATACCTAAAGAATAAATCAATATACCAACAGAGAAGATTAATAACAGAAGGGAAAATGAAATCCAGGATATCTAAACAAGTTAAAACATTTTTTAAATAAATATCCAAGACAAAGAAAAATCAGTCAATATTTGATGAGGCAGAACACCCTGTGGATTCTCCAAAAATCATAGAGTCAAAGGATGTTCTCCAAATATTCAAAAGACAGAAACAAAATTTATGGCCTGCACAAAAGAAACATTTTGTAGACTAGGAAAAACTGGAATTCACAGCACTGAAGCTCTCTAAAGAAATGAAAGAGAAAACAGTTGATTGGGAATGCAAATATCAAGATATGATAGACAATTTGGAGGAAGGGAATAAAAAAGCAATAACTTTAAAGAACACATGACCTGTATAAAAATAAAATATAACAATTTCAAAAACTGTACATGTAGAGAAAACTTAAAGATCTTAACTCTGTAAGAACACAACAAATTGAAAATCCTGAAAACTATAATGCAAGAAAACTGTCCAGAACCTTTGAATACAGAAAACAAAGCGCTAATTGAAATAAGCTGCAGATCATCTCCATAAAATAGCAATGACAAAATCTTGTGCTGTAAACTGCAGGATACAGAGGTTAAATTTTATATTTCCAATGACAATAAATTCTGCAAATAATCAGAAAACCTCCATATAAAGAAAAGAAAAATTTGAATAAAATAAGATTATTCTGCATTCATGGAGAAATCTAAGGATAGATTAGAATATTGGTTTTCTGGAGAGCAAAGGCGCTTAAGATGCAACTCAGAGTTGCATATCCAGTAAACTTAAGTTTAATCACCAACAAGGGGCCATTAAAACATACCCCCTTAAAACAAAAACTAATGTAATCAGATTTCATTTGCAAAGATCCCAAACAAAAGAAAAACATGAAAATTAAATGTAATTTTTAAAAGCATACATAACAAAATAAACCAGAAAAAAAAGGTGTGTGTGTGTGTGCTTGTGTGTGTGTGTGCTTGTGTGTGTGTGTGTATGTGTGTGTGTAAGGCGGGGGGCATCTAGAATGATTTCTATGGATTTAAATAACAATAACAACAATAAAGGAGCCATTAAAAGATGTCTTTAAAAAATACAAATAAGGTTTAAAGTAGAATATCAATAAAAATTATAGTGGTGGAAAAGCCTTTAACTCCATGTTCTAAAAAACACAACACTATCTACAAGAATGGAAGGGTTATAAATTAAGAGAGGGAAAGAAGAGAATTTCTGAAATACTTTTATCATATCAGTGGTAAATAGTGAAGGCAAAATAAGTCCTTTTGTCTGCAAGAAAGGAGAGAAACTATTGGAGAATGAGTGAAGTCTCAAAGAAAAGGATTGAAAGAGAAGGAAAAAGGAGAATATTTCAATTCAGTGATGAAAGGGTGTCCCAGTGGAAAGCACTTTCTATTTTCTTTAATCAGAGATAGAGACATTACAAGGAGTATAATCTCCAGGGATTTGATGCTCAGAGAGACCATGACATATGAGAGAATGTTGTACCTCAATGGATAATATCCTACATCATGAGAAGAAGAATCAGAGCTCCTGGGGGAAACCACAAAACAGAAAGGTTGGAGGACATAGATACAGAAATGAAATTTCATGGGCAATGGAGAAAAACAAAAGATCATGGGAAGGGCAGGTGGTAGGAACAAAGCACACAATCTACCTTCCCCAATCATTTAGATTATTTTCATTATGGCCTAACTTGTAGGCAGCACCATAAAAGGATAATCTCCAAAAGGGAATGTTTCATCGTTCTTACCATTTTATAGTTTATATTATGTGATTTAGAACTTAATAAAAACTAATGACAGCTCATATGTTTAATGCCTTGTGCTCTGCTGTTTCTCATGAAATGCATGACTATTGGCATGATTTATGTCATTAAAATAAAGACTTTTATCTATATAGTCACTAGCTTTATGATATAATGGTGATAAATGTATTTTCAAGCAGGACATTGACAGAATAAAGAATGTGAATCACAGTTTTCTGAGTTGAAAGTTTTGTCCAGAAAGCAGGAATTTACAATTTTGTTGGTTAATTTTCCAGCTCTGCCAATGATTTCATTTGGGTAGCCGGGCAAGAGAAGAGAATAGAAAGCAAAAATCCTGCAGGGCATTTTGCCATAGATCAAGTAAGATATGTATATTTCATTATGTTTGTGTGTGTATGAATATATGTACATGTATGTATATGTATATTTGTATCTAATTTATACTTTGATTCTTCAGAAGTTGTGCTATTGTCAGTGAGTCAGAAGTACTTATTATGTGTCAAGCACTGTGTCATGTGCTGGGGAAACAAAAGGAGACAAAATATATTGTCTATCACCTCAAGCAAATCAAATTCTAATAAGGAAGAGAACATGTAAATTACAAAGTATTTATAAGATTAGATAGATACATCTCTATCAATCTCTCTCTCTCTCTCTCTCTCTGTCTATCTATCTATCTATCTATCTATCTATCTAATCTTTATTACTAGATAAAGGGGAAAGGTCTTCTCCAGAGGGATAATTTGATCTGAGTCTTGAAAGAAGTAGGGCATGCTAAGAAACGAAACTGAAGAGGGAGAATGTTCTGGTGCAAAGAGACAGGCATAAACTGGAGGGTCATGTGTGAAGAATTGCAAAAAGAACAGAGCAACTAAATTGTAGAGGATATGGACATGAATCAAGAATACTGGAAAGATGGGAAGGGGACAGAAAGCTATAAATCGCAACAAAGAACTTTACATTTGATGCTGATGGAATGGGGAACCAAAGGAGTTGAACATGGAGGTGGCACGACAAAACCTGAATTTTAGGGGGAAAAAATACTTTGTCAATTGAGTGGAGCATGGAGTGTAACAGGGAGAATCTTAAGGCAAATATAGAAATAGAAGACTCCTCCAATAGCCCAAGTATGAAATGATGAAGTACTGTCCTATGTAATAACTAAGTGAGAGGAGAGAAGGGAATTTTTATGAGATATCTCTTGAAGATACAAGAAGACAAGATTTGATGACTGATTGGATATATGGAATGACTGTGAGCCAGGAGTCAAGCACAACATCAAAGTTTTGCACCTAAGTGACTGGTGCCCTTGATAATAACATAGATCATAAGAAGGAAGGGTTTGCAATGGCAGAAAATGGGTTCTGTTTTCTTTTTACTTAAATTTGATGCATATTTTTAGTTAACATTCATTTCCACAAGATTTCAAGTTGCAAATTTTCCCTCCATATTTCCCCTATCCACCAACCCAAAACAGATATCCTATTGTATACCCCCTCCCCCAAACTACTCTCTCTGTATCCCCCATACCTCCTCCGACTTTCTAGTAGGGCAAGGTAGATCTCCTTACCCCACTGCCTGTATATCTTATTTCCCAGTTGCATGTAAAAAAAAAAAATTACACACACACACACACACATATAAGCATTTGATTTTAAAACTTTGAATTCCAGATTATTTTCCTTCCTTCCTTGTCAACCACCCTTCCTGGGGAGATAAGCAATTCAATATATGTTGTACCTGTGTAGCTACATGAAACATTTCCATGGTGGATACATTGCAAAAGACTTACTATATTTCTCTCGATTCTCTCCCACCACCCACTTGTTCTGTTTTCTACTTTGACCATGTCCCTTTTCAAAAGTATGTGCTTCTAACTACCCTCCCCTCAACCTGCCCTCCCCTCCATCATCCCTCCTCTCATCCTCTTCCCCCCTACTCTCCTATAGGGCAAGATACCAAATTTAGTGTGTATGTCATTCCCTCCCTAAGCTAAATTCAATGAGAGTAAAGTTGACCCATTCCCTTTTGCCTTCCTGTTATTCTCCTACATTGTAACAGTTTTCCCTTGCCACTTCTATATTAGATAATGTACCCCATTCTGCCTCTCCCCAACTGCTCTCATTATATTCCTCTCTCATCTCTCAATTTCACCTTTTAGGTATCATCCCTTCCTATTCAATTGATCCTGTGCCCTCTGTCTATGTATACCTGCACATACACACACACACACACACGCACACACGAGCGCACGTGCGCGCGCACACACACATACACACACATATATACACACACTCACATACGTATTCATATACCCATATACCCTCCTGTATGTATACATGTATACATTTATATTCCCTTCACTTATCCTCATACTGAGAAAAGTTTCATAAGTTATCATTATCACTTTTCCATGTAGGCATGTAAATAGTTCAACTTTGATAAGTTCCTTATGATTTCTTTTCCCTCTTTACCTTCCCATGCTTCTCTTGCTTCTTGTATCTGAATGTCAAATTTTCTATTCAACTCTGGTTTTTTCATCAAGAAAGCTTGAAAGTCCTCTATTTCACTGAATGACCATATTTTCCACTGAAACATTATATTCAGTTTTGCTGGGTAGGTGATTCTTGGTTTTAATCCCAGCTCCTTTGACCTCGGGAATATCATATTCCAGGTCCATCAGTCCCTTAATGTAGAAGCTGCTAGATCCTGTTTTATCCTTATTGTGTTTCCACAACATTCAAATTATTTCTTCTTGACTACTTATAATATTTTCTCCTTGATCTGGGAACTCTGGAACCTGGCTATAATATTCTTAGGAGTTTTCTTTTTGGGATCTTTTTCAAGAGGTGATTGGTGAATTCTTTCAATTTCTATTTTTCCCTCTGGTTCTAAAACATCAGGGCAATTTTCCTTGAGAATTTCTTGAAGGATGATTTCTAGGTTATTTTTTTTATCATGGCTTTGAGGTTCTCCAATAATTTTTAAGTGATTTCTCCTGGATCCATTTTCCAGGTCAGTGTTTTTTCCAATGAGATATTTCACATTGCCTTCTATTTTTTCATTTGTTTAGACCTGTTTAATAGTATGTTGATTTCTCATAAAGTCATTAGCTTCCATTTGTTCCACTCTAATTCTGAAGGGATTATTCACTTCAGTGAGCTTTTGAAATTCTTTTTCCATCTGGCAAATTTGGCTTTTGAAGTCATTCTTCTCCTCTTTGGCTTTTTGAGCCTCTTTTCTCATTTGAATTAGTCTATTTTTTAAGATGTTATTTTCTTCAGTCAGGTTAATGACTCTCTTTTCATGATTTTCTTGCATCATTCTCATTTCTCATCCCAATTTTTCCTCCACTTCTCTTATTTGGCTTTCAATATCCTTCTTAAGCTCCTCTATGTCTTGTAATCAGTTTCATATTTTTTCTTGGAAGCTTTTGGTGCATGAGTTCTGACTTTGTTATCTTCCTGATGTTCCATGCTTTGATCCCTTTTGTCCCCAAAAAAGGAATCTAAAGTTGGATAGCTGTGCTTGCTTTGCTTCCTTTGCTTGCTCATGCTGCTAGTCAATTACTTAACTTATGAGCTTTTTGCCACAGTAAAACTCTGTTTCCAGAAGGGGAAGCTTTGTCCCAAATTGCTGGGGGTTTTGCAGCTGCCAGAGCAATTAGGTGGGTGCTCTTTGAGGCCTCCTCAGGCTCTGGCACCTGGTCACACACTCCAGGACCTCCACCCAAGACAGTAATCCAAATCCAAGCAGGTTAAAGCAAAAGTGATTGCCCCTCAGAATGTTTGCTTGGTCCCCCTATGATCTGCAGGCCAGAAGCTCTGAAGCACCTACATAGAGGCAGCTGCATAACAGACATGCCTGAGCTGCTTCTCCTTTCCAAGGTCAGAGTCCATACTGCACTCTCAGTCCCCCTGCTCCCAAAGTTCACACTGACCTTTTATTTTGCCTTTGGCATTTATGGGTTGATAATTCAGGAAAATGCCCACAGCTGCTGGTGATCCACTGTCCTGAAGTCCCTCCAACCATGGCTGATCCAGGCTGCCCTGGGGCTAAAACTGCAGGCTCCACTCCCAGCATGCTGTGATTGGCTCCCAGCACACTGTGATGGACCCTTCCTGCTGGTCTGCTGGGTTCCCTTCAGCTGGAGATTTGTTTCTGTCACTTTGTGGGTTCTGTAGCTCTAAAGTTTGTTTAGTCATATTTTATAGGTATTTGAGGTGCTTATGAGGGGAGCTCATAGAGTTTTCCTGCTTCTACACTACCATCTTGGATCCCACATGAGTTCTGTTTTTGACAATATATAACGTGATGCTAAAACTGAGTAGAGAACCCCAGGGATTACATTTCTGATTGAAGCCCTGTTCTGGGCTACCGTTTCATGAAGAGCATACAACATGTTTATTTCATTCTCAGTTCCTTCTTCACTCTATAGACATTTCCACTTGTCCCTCATTAGCCTTACCACAATGGAAATCCATCTCCCCACTTCCTTTTTAAATGTTTTTTCCTCCCATGGTAAAATGTAAGTTCCTTCAGGTTATGGACTATCTTTTTTTCACTTGCATTTGTGTCTCTAGGCCTTAACACAGTTCCTTGAATTAGACAAGCATTTAACAAATGTTCTAGCAATTAGCTAGCTAATGATAATGGGAACTTGAAGATCCTCCCTTCCCCTTAATAGACCTAAAGGACTTTGAAGATCTTCATTGCCACTTAATAGGTCAAATGTAATCACATGGAACCTGTGGTGGGAGGACTTTGCTGAATAGGTGTAGAAGGAAGGGTGGAGCAAGGCTGAGAGGAAGCTGAGAGTCAGAGCAGTTAGAACTGAGGGAGGAGAGAAGATTCAGATAAGCAGACAATTAGTATTTTGAGTATTTATTTGTGGGAAGACTTTGGGATTGTGTTGCTTTCTGCAGTGATAATATGTATTAACTCTTTTGTTGCTATGATGGATTCAGTTTTCTGGTATTGGGAAAATTTGGCTTTCTGGTTTCTGAATAAGTGTTTTGATTTTGTCTTTTATAATGAGAGTCTTTTATATTTTTCTGTTCAGAACTATGCCAGCACATTCATAGCTGCTGTCAGTGCTGCAAATATCACCTTGGAATCTTCTACATAAAAATGATAATTATATCCATAGAAGTAGATGAGATCATGAAGTAAGAGAATATAGAGAGAAAAGAGCTCAGGACAGAACCATTTTTTCCTGTTACCTTAATATTTTATTTTTTTCTCAGTTACATGTAAAAACACTTTTAACATTCTTTTTCCTTCAAATTTTAAGTTCCAAATTCCCTCCCTCCCTCCACTCCTCCTCCACATTGAGAAGGCAAGCAATTTGACATTGATTATATATGTGTAGTCATACAAAACACATTTTCATATAAGTCCTTCTGTGAAAGAAAACACAGATTAAAAAAAAAGTAAAGAAAAAGCATCTGATCTGCATTCAGGCTCTACCAGTTTTTTTTTTTCCTCTGGAGATGGAAAATACCTTCCATCATAATTGCTGTAGAATTGTCTTGGATCATTGTATTGCTGAAAATAACAAGGTTATTAATAGTAGGTCATCATTCAATATTGCTGTTACTGTGTACAATGTTCTCCTGGTTCTGAACACTTCATTTTATATCAGTTCATGTAAGTCCTTCCAGGTTTTTATGAGATCATCCTGCTCATCATTTCTTAAAGCACAATAATATCCCATCACAATCATATACAACTTCTTCAGCCCTTCTCTAATTGATTGACATACCCTCAATTTTCAATTCTTTGCCACCACTACAAATATTTTTGTACACAGAAGCCCTTTTCATTTTTTTTTAATCTCTTTGGGATACAGACTTAATAGTGATGTTATTTGGTCAAAAGGTATATATGGTTTTATAGTCCTTTGGGCATAGTTCCAAATTGCTCTCCAGAATAGTTGAATCAGTATACAGCTTCATCAATAGTATATTAGTGTTTTAATTTTCCCACATCCCCTCCAAGATTAGGAGTTTTCCTTTTTCTGTCATATTAGTCAATCAGACAGATGTGAAGTAGTAACTCAGAGTTATTTTAATTTGCATTTCTCTCATCAGTAGTGATTTATATTATTTTTGATATGATTATAGGTAGCTTTGATAACTTTGTTTGAAAACTGCCTGTTCATATCCTTTGAAGATTTATTGATTGAGGAATGGTTCTTGTTTATGTAAATTTGACTCAGTTTTTATATGTGTGTGAAATGGAGTCTTTATTGAAGAAACTCACTGTAAATTTTTTTGAATAGTAATGATTATCAACTATGTATTTCCCTCCATCTTATTTTCTACCTGTTTCTTTTACTCTCTCTTTCTTCTTTTAACTTTCTCACTATCAAAAGTGTTTCACATCTGGCTTTTAGCTCATCTGAACTGCCCTCCTTTCTATCAGCTACCCTCTCTTTCTTTTCCTACTTTACCATATGGCAAGACAAATTTCTACATCCATTTGAACACATATATTATTCCCTCTTTGAGCCAATTCCAGTGGGAGTAAGGTTCATGTGTTGATCTCCCCACTTCCCCCATTTTGCCATCCACTGTAAACTCTTTTTCAGACCTCTTTTATGTCAAATAATTTATCCCATTCTACCTCTCCCTTTATTCTTCTCCAAGTGCATTCTTCTTTCTCATCTCTTAATTTTATTTTTTTTTAAATAATCATACCATCACATTCAATTTATGTCTGCTCTCTATGTATGTCCTTTCTAACTGCCTTAGTAATAAGAACATTTTTAGGAGTTACAAATATCATTTTCCCATGTAGAAATATAAATACTTTAACTTTATTAAATCTCTTGTGGCTTCTCTTTCCTGTTTACTTTTTTATTCTTCTCTTGTTTCTTGTATTTGAAAGTCAAATTTTCTCTACATCTCTGTTTATTTTTTTTTTATGAGGATGCCTGAAAATCCTCTATTTCACAGAATTCCCATTTTCCCCCTGAAGTATTATACTCAGTTTTGCTGGGTAGGTTATTCTTTGTTGTAATCCTAACTTTTTTGCCCTATGAAATGTCATATTTGAAGCCTTTTGATCCTTTAATGTAGAAGTTGCTACATCTTCTGTTATGCTAACTGTGACTATATATTTGAATGGTTTCTTTTTGGCCACTTGTTGTATTTTCTTTTTGATCTGAAAAGTCTGGAATTTGGCTATATTATTTCTGGGAGTTTTTATGTTGGGATCTCTTTCAGGAGGTGATTGGTGGATATTTTCAATTTCTATTTTACATTCTGGTTCTAGGATATCAGGGTGGTTTTCCATGATAAGTTCTTGAAAGATGATGTCTCAACTCTTTGATTTGACTTTCAGCTATTCCAATAATCCTTAAATTATTTCTCCTGAATCTATTTTTCAAGTTAGCTGTTTTTCCAATGAGATATTTTATACATTTTTTTCTTTTTTTCCCATTCTTTTGATTTTGTTTTTCTTATTTCTTGAATTTTCATAGTCATTAGCTTCTAATTGCTTTATTATTTCTTTTAAGGGTTGTTTTCTTCAGTGAACTTTTCTACCTCCTTTTCTCTTTGGCCAGTTCTACTTTTAAGGAGTTCTCTTCAGTGAATTTTTGTATGTCTTTTCCCATTTGGTTAACTTTGCTTTTCAAGACATTCTTCTCTTCATTGGATTTTTGTGTCTCTTTTATCATTTAGTCTATTCTCTTTTTTAAGATGCTGTTTTCTTCAGTATTTTTTGTGTCTCCTTTACCAAACTGTTGACTTGTTTTTCACAATTTTATTGCATCATTCTAATTTCTCTTCCCAATTTTTCCTCTGCCTCTCTTTGTTGATTTTTAAAAATCCCTTCTGAGCTTTTCCATGGCCTAAGACCAATTCATATGATTCTTTGATGCTTTGGATGCAGGAATTTTGACTTTGTTGTCTTCTAAGTGTGTGTTTTGATATCCCTTGTCACCATAGCAACTTTCTATAGTCAGAAACTTTTTTCTGTTGTTTGCTCATTTTCCAGGATAGGTCTTGACTTTCAACTCTTTCCTAAAGTAGGGTTTCACTTCCAAAGTCGAGGGGGCACTGTCCCAAGCTTCAGCCTTTTTGGTGCAGCTGTTTTCAGAGATAATTCTGGGGACCTGTAAGTTTTTGACTTCTCCAAGGTGGTGTGATCTAGGGAGAGACATGTTTTTTTTTTTAACTTTGATTTATTTTAGTTTACATCATTCATTTCCATAAGATTTTGAGTTACAAATTTTCTCCCCATCTTACCCCTACCCACCACCCCAAAACAGCCATCCCATTGTGTAACCCCTCCCCCAATCTATTCTCTCCTATGTCATCCCCCATTGCCCCTCTGACTTTCTGGTAGGGCAGGATGGATCTCCCTACTACAGTGCCTGTGTATCT
>JAQQSV010017125.1:0-11676 GCA_028646515.1 Pseudochirops corinnae
CCAGATCCAGGCCACTCAACACGAGAGCTCTTGGCCTGAGAACAATCTCTCAGTCCCCCTGCTGTCTGCAGGCCGCGGGTGGGAAGCTACAACGCGGAGGTGGGTGCAAAACCTCTGCCTTTTCGCTTTTCCGCTCTGGAGGCCTTTTGGCAGGATGCTTATCTCCCTCTTTCACAATCCCCTCTCGCAGCTGGTGCTAATCTGCTCACCTGAGAGGCTCCTCCTGCCCAGCCGCCTCCGGGGCACAGCTTCGGCTTGCGGCTTCAGGGTTCGCAGTCTGATATGGTTCCTTGTAGCTGAGCTGACTTTAGTGGGAAGTATCTTTGTGTGCGTTTTTGGAGTTCTAGGATTGGTTTAGAGTCCTATTTTATGGGTATTTTGGGGTGGCTATGTGAGAGCTGCGATATGTTGCTGCTGCTATGCCGCCATCTTGGCTCTGCCCCCCCAATTGGGAAATATTTAACTAGATAAATAAAAATATAGTAGAAGACAGATAATGCTGCTGTAAGGTTTTCTAGGTCCATATGCAGTCAGCAGGGTTCCTTGTATATGGCCCCCATTTTTATTTGAATGTAATACCACTGGTATAGGAATTTCCTAGTGTGGAGCCAACATCTCTTGTTGCAAATGTGCAGCTCATCTGTGATTTACAGTTTTTTTGAGGCCAGGGACTGTCTTTTTTTGAAATACAGCTCTTAGCATGGTGCCTGCATGTCATGGGCATTTAGTAAACATTCGTTGCCTATTGCCTGCCTGCCTATGTTAGAAAATTGTACCAGGGGTGTAGGAGTGGGACTGAAAGGTGTCATAACTTGCCAGGATCACACAGCTTGTTTGTGTGTCAAAGATAAGGCTTCAACCCAGGTGTTTTTGACACCGAGACTAGCCCTCTAGCCACGTCCTTTTGCTTCCTCTCACATATGCCCCAGAGAAGTTAGTCTTACGTTGTCTAAACTGTTGGTGTTGTTGTACATCCTCTTCAAGAGTATGCTCTGGCTGGCTTTTTGCCTTGGGGCGTTTTCTGTGACTTATATACATACCTGTATTGGGTTTGATGTTAATGAACGCATGAATTACCTACTACTCTCTATAGCTTGCTTCATCCGTTTCCCTTTGCCTGTTTCCAGTGATCCATAGGCAAAGAAGCAGAAATTAATTAGGAAGCCAGGCCTGGCTGGGATGGGTGTGGCATGGTTCAAATAATCATTCCTTCAGTCTCCTCATTCAGGTTGCACTCAACAGATGGATTCCTACAAGGTGCTGCTTATGCAGAGAGGCAGATGTGATGATCACTGGAGCTGACCAGTAATCACTGTTGAACGAGGTAATTAAAAGGTCCAGTCCTGTCGTGGGCCTGAAGCAATGTGCTGGGAAGTGGAAGCAGCACTGCTAAGACTCAGATTGAAAAATCATATTTAAACTGGCCAATTTTTAGATGGACAAATTAATAATTTCTGTATTCAGTGAGAACTAGTTATTAAACAGACCCAGAGGGGTCTAGTAAGATGTACAAAACACTCAAGTTTAGGAGCACTGGCTTTATTAATTGGCAGCTAAAAGATAGCGATATCCTTCATATTTTGCAATTAGTGCATAAATTGAAATTTCTCTTCTTCTACCCTTCTCATCCCCCTCCTCCACCTGCTCTGTAAGCTTTTGGAAGGCCATTGTGGATCCCTGCCCACTGAGGTGGGTGCTCCTCGGGGGGCTTCCTTGGGAGAACTTCTAGACCCCATAATGTGCTTCTTGTCCCCTTGTTGTTGTTTAGTTGTTTTGGTCATGTACCACTCTTCCCATTTGGTTGGGTTTTTTTGGTTGGTTTTTGTTTTTGTTTTTTTGGAAAGATACTAGAGTGGTTTTCCATTTCTTTCTCCAGCTCATTTTCCAGATCATAAAACTGAGGTAAACAGGGTTCACTAACTTGCCCAGTTATACAGCCGCAAGTGTCTGAGGTTGTATTTGAACTCATCAACTTGAACCAGTGCTCTCTTCACTGTGCCACCTAACTGCCCTTGTTGTCCCTTAATATACATTAAAATGGCTAAATAAACCACTCTAGGAATTAGTTACATTATTTTGGGTCTTTCTTTTCTTATTGGCAAGTTCTTTGAATGTACTATGATCAAGGGAAGTTATTCATAGTTTTCCTCAGTTTCTCCTCTTTTAGCTTAAAGTATCATATGAACATAAGGAGTACTGCCTGTCATTTGGCCCTCCCTAATGTTCTTCACAGATGGTTTTCCATGAACCCTGTCCCTGGAATGTGCTCTCTCACCCCTGCCCCTTAGCATTCATCTCTCCTTCAGAGGTCAGCACCAGCGCCTTTTCTGATCGCTCCATTTACTGCTGCCCCCTTTCTGTGAAATTCTTTTCTATTTATATTTTTTCAATTACTGATCATGGCATGGCATGAGGATAACAAGGATGAGACTTCCCCTTCCCTTCTCTCCCATGTGTAGTTGGGCTTTTGTTAATGGAGCTTTAGAAATTCTCATGCACAGACCCAGCAGTCAATACAGTAATCTACTGTTTGATAAACCCAAAGACCCCAGTTTTTGGGATAAGAACTCAGTATTTGACAAAAACTACTGAGAAAACTGGAATATAGTTTGGCAGAAATTGGGCATAGACCATTATCTAACACTGTATACCAAAATCAAGTCTAAATGGGTACATGATCTGGGTATAAAGGCTGATACTGGTAGCAGTCTGGGAAAGCAAGAAATCATTTACCTGTCAGATTTATGGAGAAGGGAGGACTTCATGACCAAACAAGAGTTAGAGAGCATTATAAAATGCAAAATGGATAATTTTGATTACATTAAGTTCAAAAGTTTCTGTACAAACAAAGCCAATGTAACCAAGATTAAGAAGGAAGTGGGAAATTGGGAAAGAATTTTTACAACCGGTGTTTCTGATAAAGGCCTCATTTCTAAAATATACAGAGAATTGAGATAAATCTATAAATACAAGTCATTCCACAATTGATAAATGGTTGAAGAATATGAACAGGCAGTTTTCAAAGGAAGAAGTTAAAGATATCTATAAGCATATGAAAAAATGCTCTAAATCACTATTGATTAGAGAAATGCATATCAAAACAATTCTGAGGTACCATATCTTACTGGTCAGATTGGCTAAGACAACAAAACAGAAAAATACAAATGCTGGAGAGGATGTGGAAAAATTGGAATACTAATGCATTATTGGTGGAGTTGTGAACTGATTCAGCCATTCTGGAGAGCAATCTGGAACTATGCCCAAAGCACTATAAATAATTGCATACTCTTTGACCCAGCAATGCCACTTCTAGGGCTGTATCCCAAAGAAATCATAGAAGTTGGAGAAAGTCCCATATGTACAAAAATATTTATAGCAGCCCTTTTTGTGGTGGCAAAGAATTGGAAATCAAGGGGATGCCAGTCAGGGAATTGCTAAATAAGTTGTGGTATATGAATGTAATAGAATGTTTTTGTGCTATAAGAGATGAGGAGCATATGGACTTCATATTTACCTGGAGATACTTATACAAACTGATGCTGAGTGAGAAGACCAGAACCAGGAGAAATGTGTACACAGTTAGAGACACAACATATGTGTGATGACCAGTTCTGATAGACTGGACTCTTCTCATCAATGCAAGGTTATAAGACAATTCCAAAAGACTCATGATGGAAAGAGATGTCTACATTCAGAGAAAGATCTAGAAAGAATAGAGTTTCAATGCAGACTGAAGCAAACCATCTGTTCTCTCTCTTTTTGTTGTTTGATTTTGTTTCCTCTTCCCCATTGTTCATTCCATCAGTTACAATCCTTCTTTATAACCTGACTAATGTCTAATGTGAAAGTACTTGCAGATCTTATACTTGATTGCATGCTGCCATGGTGGGGCGGGGAGGAGAAAATTTGTAACTCAAGAGATTCCACATGTCTCTGGGTTCTTGGGAACTGATAGAGCAGTGGTTCTCAACCTTCCTAATGCTGTGACCCTTTAATACTCGTATGTGGGTGTATCTGCATGTGGGTGGACCCACATGGAGACGGATAGAGGAGCAGTGTCTCGGTTCTTCCAATGGTCTTAGGCAACCCCTGTGATCCCTGTGAAGGGGTCATGACCCACAGATTGAGAACTGCTGTAATAGAGCAAGCCTCCTAACCCTTCACCCATTACTTACACCATTACTTTAGTCTCACATATTGGGTTCAGAATCAATAAAAGGATATTTTCTGATGTTTCTTTATAAATTAATAACAATGCAAAATCTCACTAATTAATTATCTCCAAGCTTCCACTCTGGGATAAACTTCTTTCTCTGTACATTGTCTTTGGGTGGTAAACGCTAATATTATTGGCTTGGATAAACATCATTCTTACTAATTGTATAATTATTAACAAAAACAGATAATATAAAGATATATATAGTTATATTTATATTTTTATGCTTTCATTAATCTATTTTCATATATAAATATGTCACATATATACATTGTATATACATTTATATATTTCACATATATAGAATATTTTAAGTATGTGATATATTTAAGCCTGTTATTTGTATATACATACATATATAACATATATGTAATGATAATGTGCTGTTTTAGATATGAGAAAAACCACAGCTACTCACTTAACCATTAGCATCCACTGCTGTCTACTCTACACACACTTAAACCGTAATCCAGCCCTTCAGTTTTCTCAGAATGGCAGGGAAAGTGTCTTAGCAATTCTCCTCCGGATGTCTGAACCACAGGATGTCTTTTCCACTGAAATAGTTAAACTGAGTTCTCTCAAATTGTCTCTACATACTCTCTCAATGATTTCAGTGAATTGTATTATCTCCAAGTCTCATCAGGGAAGAAATTCCTTTAGCTTTCTCTTGGTCATCGTATTGACTCATCAGCCACGACAGTTAACTTCCTCAGTCTCTCACAGACTCCTTCTGTGTGGCACTTTGTTAGTCACCAACATTGCATTCCTTCTCTTCTAAAGATACAGTACCAATATTCAAAGTGTCTATGAGAGAGGCTTTTAAAATTGAATTTATATATGTGTGTGTGTCTTTCACCATCTCTAGTCCCTCACAATCAAACTTTGAGGGGAGCAGGGACTGTAGTTTTTTTTTGTTTTGCCTTTGTAAACCCAGTGCCTGGTATGTACATAGTAAGCATTTACCAAAGGCTTGTTGAATTGAAATGAGTTGAAAATTTTAGTGGAGGCAGCCAGGATGATGTGCTGAGCCTGAAGTCAGGATCACCTGGGTTCAGGTCTCACTTTGGACACTGCCTGTGTGACCCTGAGCAAACCGTTTCACCTCACAGTAGCTCCAACATCTCTCCTCTGAAGTATTTATCATGTCATAGTTTGTGTCCTACAATGGTTCCCCAGTCTGTTGAAATTATAGGCTGCAGGCATCTTTGCACATTGGAATCATTTGCTCCGTTACATTACTGCTCTTTTCTGCTTTTGCACCTTGTCACAATGTACCTCGTCCAGATTTTTGAGAGAGAAGAGTAAGAATCTAAAAATGTGTTTCTCCTTTAGTTTGAGGAGTCAAAAGCCATTGTTTATGAGAACCATCTGGAAGGGTTCTATCGTTTATGACTGAAATCATCTTCAGCTTCTGTCTGTGACACAACTAGCCCTTGATATGTGGAGTCATGCCAGGACTGCAGAACTCTTTATCATTGCCCACTGAAAAGTGTCTGGTCCTTGATATTCTTGGCCATGAGATATATCAGGACATTTCTCAAAATGTCACAGTTTCCCTCACTGGTTTTTTCCTGCTTTGAACAGAAGGGAAAACAAATGCTTGAAGTTGGGGTGACACATTAAAGATCACCAGAGCTCATCGGGCCATAATCCATAGATTTAGATCTTGAGGGGACCTTACGTATGATCTGGTTTAACACCGTTGTTTTACAGATGAAGAAATGGTGGCTCAGAGAGGTTAGCTGACTTGCCCAAAGTCATACAGATAAGAGCAGGTGAAGATCCAGGCTTGGAATGTGGAGCAGATGGGTGGGACACAGTGTATGATGTGCTGGACCTGCAGTCAGGAAGACTCAGGTTCAGATTTGGCTTCCCACACTTATTACTTATTTGACCCTCTGTAAATTCCTTCCTCAGTTTCCTCAATTACAAATTAAGAATAACCTCCTAGGGGTTTTTGTGAGGATCAAATGAAATAATATTTGCAAAGAGCTTAGCACAGTGCCTGGCTCATAGTAGGTTCTTAAATGCTTATTTCTTTTCTTCCTTGGTCTCCAGAGCTTTTATGCAAAGTACAGGACTCTTTCTATGATGTTATATAAAGTCATTTATTCTTTGTTCTTTATTGGAGAAATGAATATAAACAATCATCTAACTGGGTGGGATTTTAGAGATTAGTCAATTCAACTTCACATTTTACAGATGGGGAAATGTAGAGCTAGAAAAATTAGTCTGGGCAAGTCTTTTAATACCCATCAGCCTCAGTTACTTTATTTGTAAAAGTGAGGGGTGGTGGGATGAGAGGGTATCTAATGTCTCTTATGGAACTAAATTCTGTGATTCTATGACTCCCTGAGCTTTGACTCTGTGGTTTTGCCAAGATCACACACATTGCACAGTTAGTGGCAGATTTTGAGCTATAATCCAGGTCTCCTGAGTCTCAGTCTAGTGATCTTTCCATCAGGTCATGAATACTTTCCCAGTAGCACACTGGGCATGAAGAGCTTCCTCCACCTATCCATGGACAATCTGTCTCTCCCTTTTCCTTTCCCTTCCCCTCCTTCCCACTTCGCCTTCCCCTTTTCTCTCTTCCCTTTCCCTTGCCTATGTGCTTGCTCTCTCTTATGCACACGCATGTGCATGCATGTGCACGCACACACACATATACAAACATAATCTTATATCTAGCTAGTTTTGCACCCTAAATTTCAACACAAATTTATGGATTAAAATTGGAATTTAATAGAAGGCTCTTTGATTAACTGTGGAAAACCTCTGAGTAAGTGGAAGCTGAATATCATGGAAGTAATCTCTGAGCTTTCCTTAGATCTTTGCTTGCTCTTCTACTTTGAAGCATCACAACTAATTGGAAGTCTCAGGCTTCTTTTGTATTCTCTTTTGTCTTCTTACTTAAATGCTCTATGGACACGAGGCTCTGGGGAGAAGAGCAGGGGCATGGGGTTCTGGAGAACCAGGTGAAGCTCATGTTCGGGAACCTGGATCTTGCTGTTCATTGTTCCATCCCTCCAGGGGAAATGATCATTCCTCCTCAGCCATTAGATTAGTGACATCATCATCATCCTGGTGCCAGATGGTTTAATTTTCCTAAGAAGACAGTCATGGTGATGACAAAGAAATTCATTGAGAGTAGAGATTGTTTTATTTTGAGGCATATTTGTATCACTAACACATAGCAGAGTGTTTGGAACACAGTAGGAATTTCGTAGATGATTGCTGATTGATTCATGATATCTGGTTATTGTAATGCAATAAAATTTCATATCATGTTACTATATAATGAAGAGATAATGTGGTAAAGTAGATAGAGTACTGGGCTTGGAATCAGGAGGACCTGGGTTTGAACGTTGCTCCAGATACTCACTAGCAATGTGACCCTGCATAGGGCATAGGATCATAGGTTTAGAGCTGGAAACAACCTCTTAGATAATTTAATCAACTCCTCCGTTTTACAGATGAAGAAACTGAGGTCTAGAGCATCTATATTATTTGCTTAAAGTTCAATAGTTAACAGACCCAAGTTTTGAACCCAGGTCATTTGACTTCAAATTAAGTACACTCTATTGCTGCACTTTCCTTTATTGGCCATAACTGAACACAATTCAGATATTGACCTTTCTCCAATTTATTTACATAGATACAAAATGTATTTACACAGCGCATGATAATTAGATGGGTAAACTAGCAACAGCAGACCTCTCCAGCTCATGTTCCGTGGAAACAGGAGTTCTACATGGAGATTTACTGGAAAGGTGTCAGGTGAACAGAAAATGGGCTATTTGGTAAGTTGGATATGTGGGAGAGAGAGTCTAGAATACCCAAGCTGTACCATACATCCTTCTTGGAAAGACTAAGAAATTGTTTCAGAATTCAAACATCAGTTATTTAAAGATTCTTAAAATGGTTTCAGAGAGGTACATTTCTTAAGTTAAATAATGTGACCAGTATAATTGGTTGAAGACTAATTCTGAGAATAATAGAGTTATAAAAAGTTTATCTGTATAAAAAATAATGCTGTTTTATAGGGATTGGAACTGGACTTAGAATTTCATTAGCACTGGGAATTCCCAGATGAGAAGTCACTCTCTACAAATGCAGGTGTCCACTTTCTTTGCCTGGAGTGCAGAGATGTTAAGTTGTTTCCCCAAGGTCACATAGCCAGTAGTTATCTTAGGTAAGGTTGATCCTAGATCTTCCTGAGGGTTGAGCCTTGATCTTCCTGAGGGTTTGAAAGACAGATAACTCTAGAATACAGGAGGGCTGCTAGCACAGGTTCACTCTTGATCTGATCAGACAGGAATGACAGGAAGAGAGCTTCAGAGGGGTTAATAATCTTACTTTATTTTAGTCTAGTCTTCTCAGAAGGGTTGCTGATAATGGGAGCACCAGATCCTACAGCATTCCCTAATCACCCTTCTTGAAGGAGCCAGCCTGAAGCAGGGGGCAACTACCCTGACATTTCAGTGGGGTCAATTAAGGCAGGCCCAGCTTGTGCACTCCCTTAAATCTCCTCAAGCCTCAGTGGGGGCTAGTTGAGACAAATAGAGTCCCCCCAAGCCCTGATGGGGGCCGATCAAGGCATGTGCAGCATCCCAGCTTGTGCATTCACCCCTAAGGGTTCCCCAAGCACTGACCAGTGCCCACTTCCTTTATAAAGCAACAAAGAAGGCATCTTGCCAGCAATAGCCTCACAAGTTTACATTATCTCACCATTATATCTCACTGTGTAGTCACAGTGGATTTTTACAGTTTTAAGCAAAATGTTTATTTACCATTATATAACATTATGCAAGCATGGTCGAGATGTTTTAAACCATGATCAGGAGAACTCATATTTAATAGCTGGGAACAAGAGATTGTTATGGCTGTGGATCCTGGGAACTAAACTATAAGATAAAATAACAAAAAAATCCACCTTATACACACTAAAATCCACTTTACTTGCAGGGTTGAAACTAGATCCTCCTGAGAGTTGAACCTAGATCTTCCTTGAGGTTAGAACCTTGATCTTCCTGAGGGTTGAACCTGGGTCTTCCCGACTCCAAAGCTATCTCTGTGTCTGCTACACCACACTTTCTCTTGCTTTTGTAGGGGTAAATATGAAGATTGTTTCATATCAGAGAGCAAGAAGCAAGTGATGTAGAAATAGCACTAGTCTTTGTAATGAAAAGAACCTGAGTTTGGGGTCTGGTTTTGAGATCTTTGGCAGGTCAATTTACTTCCTGTATAAGATGAGGAGATATTAGTGTTTGTGTAACCTACATTATCAGAATTAGGAATATATGGGTTTGAATCCTCTTTGATACTTATTAACTGTGTGACTGAGTATACAACTTACGCCTCTTGAACCTCAGTGTTCTTGTCCAAAAAATAAGAGTTAATTACAGCACCTACCTCAGGGGTAGGTTGTGAGAACCCAGTGAAATAGTGTATGTAAAGTGCTTTGCAACCCTTAAGGCACTAAATAAATGTCAGTTGTCATTGTACATGTTTTCTCCCTTTTCAGATTTTTCTGGAGTACTTTTTCTGGATCTTTCCTTTTACCTGTCATATCCTACTTTGTTCAGTCATTTCAGTTGTGTCTGACTCTCCGTGACCCCATTTGGAGTTTTCTTGGCAGAGATATTGGAGCGGTTTGCCATTTCCTTCTCCAGCTCATTCTACAGATGAGAAAACTGAGGTAGACAGGATTAAGCAACCTGCCCAGGGTCACACAGCTAGTAAGTGTCTGAGGCCAGATATGAACTCAGGAAGATGAGTCTTCCTGACTCCGGGTCTGGCACTCTATTCACTGTGTCCCCTATCTGGCCCCTATCTTGCTGTACTTAATGGAAGATTAAAATTGTCCTTTGTTTTCAAGGAGCTCATATCCCCATGCTGAAGACAGGTGAAGAATGATTGAAATAAGCCTTTATCAAACTCCTATTCTACACCAGTTACTGTTGAGCCTTCTAAAAATATTTTCTCATTTTATGCTCGCAACAACCCTGAGAGGTAAGGATTATTATTCCTGTTTTACATTTGAGGAAAAGGAGGCAAACCGAAGTTAAGTGACTTTCTCAGGGTCACACAGATAGCGAGTATCTGAGACTGTATTTGAACCCAGGTCTTTCTGATTCTAGGCCTACCACTCTGTCCACTGCTCAATCCACTCTAGCTAGGTAGCATATGAAAGTTTTCAGCTGCAAGCCAGATTTGAAAAGTCCCATGGTCCTTAGGAAGGTACAGCTGCAAAGCAGTTATACTGCCTCTTCTTTGGTGTCATTTTCACTGATAAAATCATTAACTTCTGATGGTGAGCCACTTGACCTTGCCAAGTACAAATTTAGGTGATAGAGTACCTGTACTCAAAGTCTTTATTTACAGTCTAGCAAGCATACACACATATAAATAAGTACATAAATCACTCTAATCCAAGACAGAATTTGAAAAATGTTGTGAGATAAAAATAAAATTCTTTGTGGGTTCAGGGGACCAGGTGGGGGGTATCATGAAGTTTTGGTTTTCTAAAGGAAAGGACAGGGGTGGCTAGGTAGTTCAGTGAATAGAGCACCGGCCCTGGAGGGAGGAGCACCTGAGTTCAAATCCAGCCTTAGACACTTAACACTTAACTATCTGTGTGACCTTGGGCAAGTCACTCAACCTCAATTTCCCTGCCTTCCCCCCACCAAAAAAACAAAACAAAACAAGAAATAAAGGAAAGGACATGTGTGATGATTTGGGTTGAAATGAAGAGTGTTAGAGGTAAAGGATATTCCATAAGCAGAGAGACATGGAGAAGCATCCCCTTGGAATCTGGCTTTTGTCCCAACCCCTCTACTTAAAACTGCTTTCTTCTGGGGTTGCTGATGTCCTCCTTATTGCTCCAGTTCAATGGCCTTGTCTCAGAACTCTTCCTTCTTGACCTCTGTAGTATATGTCCCACTTGATCACCCCCTCCCTATGAATGGTCTCTCTTCTTTGCCATCTATGACTTTGAACTCTTATGTTTCCTAATGATTTCCCCTGATGCCTCCCAACGGATTTTCAGCTGTAATTATTGATGAAATTCTCCAAGCTGTCTCAAATAATTTAAGTGCTGTAAACAGTTATATTAAAAGCACATACAAAACTACTTTATAAATCCTCAGGAAACTCAGTCATACTTGTATTTCTTTCTTTGATGATACAGTTCAACTTGCCTGTCAGAAGAATTTGGGAACTCCAAATTTTGAAATTCTAGAGGGCCCTTTGGGACATTTTCAAGTGCATTTTTCTTTCTGTTTGAAGTTCATTCATGTATTCAGAAAACATTTATTGAACTCTTACTATGTGTGAGACTTATGTATTCAACAAACATTTATCGAATTCTTACTGTGTTCGAGGTATCATACTAGTGGCTGTTGGTGTTTGGAAGTGGATTGTGAGTTAGCCCTGTTCCATACACCTTTGGTCCTGCCAAC
>JAQQSV010017126.1:0-11676 GCA_028646515.1 Pseudochirops corinnae
CCCCCCCCCCCCATCATGGCGGCATGCACTCAGATACAGAATCTACAAAAATCTTCCCATTAATCATTAAGTCAGGTTGTAAAGAAGGATTGTAACTGATGGAATGATCAATGAGAAAGAGGAAACAAAACAAGAAAAAGAAACAGCAAGTAGTTTGTTTCAATCTGCACTCAGACTCTGCATCTCCTTCTCTGGATGCGGATATCTCCTTTAATCTTGAGTCTTTTGAAGTTGTCCTATAACCTTGTATTGCTGACAGGAGCTCAGTCTATTGAGGTTAGTTGTCACATGTACGTTGTGTCTGTGATTGTGTACAAATTTCTCCTGGTTCTGCGCTTCTTGCTCAGCATCAATTCATATAAGTCTCTCCAGGTTATTATGAAGTCTATCTGCTCTTCATTTCTTATAGCATAGTAGTATTCCTTTACATTAATATACCACAACTTGTTCAACCATTCCCCAATTGATGGACATCCCCTTGTTTTCCAATTTTTTTCCACCACAAAAAGAGCTGCTATAAATATTTTTGAACATATGGGTCCTCTTCCCACTTCTCTAACCTCTTTGGTATATAACTCTAAAAGTTATATAGGTCAAAAAGTTATATATAAAAAGTTATATGCTGGGTCAAAGGGTGTGCACTTATTTATAGCCCTTTGGGCATAGTTCCGTTCCAGATTGCTCTCCAGAATGGCTGGATCAGTTTGCAGCTGCAACAATGCATTAGTGTTCAATTTTTCCACATCCTCTCCAGCATTTATCATTTTGCTGTTTTGTCATCTTAGCAAGTCTGGCTGGTGAGATGTGGTAGTTTTTTGCTCATTTTAAAAAGTTGAGCGTTGTTCCTGAGCTACAGGGGACACTGTCCAAGCTTTTTGCACTGGAGGTTAGGAGCCTGGTCACTGACTTTCTGTGTTGGGCCTCTGGGGCAGTCAACTTGTGCCAGCTGCATTAGAGTGACCAGCCTAGTGGCACTTGTTGTGTCCTGGATTCTGAGACTGGCATTTTGCTTCCTGCACTGGAGCTGCTGGAGGCAGCTGGCCTACTGTACCACTGGCCTGCTGAGCCAGGACTGGAGGGCCTCAGGTGCTGATCCATGCTGTGGCTAAAGAACCTCCTTCTGGCTTGCGCTTGATTGCACTCCTCTTTTATCCAAGTGTGATAGACCTTTCCTGAAGTTCATCTAAGTTATCTTGGGCTGGAAATTGTTTCACTCTGTCTTTTTGTGAATTCTATCATTCTAGAATTCTTTTAGTGTCTTAATTTAATGTTATTTCTGAGGGAAACTGGAGAGAACTTGGGAAACTTCCTGGCTTCTCACTGCAGTCTTGGCTCCTTTCCCCCCTTCTCCCCTTCCCCACCTTGGAATCCATCATTCAGTCTTTATTCTCCAACCCCCACTGCTCTTTCCTTTATTCCTATTCCCTGTCCCCCCTCCCAACTTTCATCTTTTACCCCTAGTATCCCACTGTAATGGGACCCACCTCTTATCTCTGGGATTTTTCTTGCTCCATAAACTACAAACTTGCTTTCCTCTTAAATTTTTTACCTTTCCCAATATGTCCATCTTTTGGCTCTCAAACGTCCATCTGGCTCTCCTGATGACATAGCCTCCTTTTATACTCATAGCTGCACTTTCACTTATTCCCCATCCATCAACCCACTGGGTGGTAGAGTTGGAATACTTCTTACTATTCATTGCTACTTCAGGCTCTCTCTCTACCATCATTCAGTAAACTCTCCTGTTTTGAGATTCATTCAGTTCATATATGATATCCAATCAAAATTCTGGTAGCTATTGTCTGCCACCCTCCAGGATACTCTTCACTTTTAACTTTTGCCCTCATATTAGGGGTCTACAACATATGTATTGATACTCCCTGAAACTCTCTTATAAGCTTTCTTATTTTGTGTGATCTACTTTTCCATCCCATCTCAGCCACTCCCAAAGATGGTCATACTCTTGTTCTTGCTGTCTCACAAATACTCCACTTCCATATTCATGACCTGAAATTTCCTTATCTGATCATAATCTTTTATTATTCCACTTATTTCTCTTGTTTTATAAGCCCAAACCCTATTCTTGGTTCTCACCTCAACTTCCAGTCCCTCCACATTTCTTTCCCAAGCCATCACCACTGTACTAGCTACATTCTCCTCCCTTCCCTGTCTTTTCCATTTGGTGAATTAGTTCTTTTCTACACTGTTCTCTTCTTTTGAGTTCCTTGCACCCTTATCCTATCACTGGTCTTGCTGTGCTACACTTTAGCCTTCGTTCACTCCCATCATCTGCTGCCTTTGCTCCTACACATGTATTGCTGAATGAAGCAGGAGAAAAGCATGAAACCATTCTGCCTAGGCCCATTACAATTTTGTTATATAACCTCAAATGTGCTCTCAGTGCTGCTTAGCAATCCATTTTACGTCCTTTAATTAACTCATTATCCCACTCAGGACATTAGGTCTTCCAAATCTTTTCATCCTTTCTCAAACCTCCTGTTGCTCCCTGTAACACCATGCACAATCAGATTTCCAAAAGAATGCTACTGTGAACAGCTTTTAAGGTTCGGATTACACAGTATAGTGAACATTCCATTTATTCCATTACAAATCAAGGCAAACGTTCACAACAAATCAAGGTACAGTACGATATTCACAACATTACATCTTATCACAGAAAATCACAATATAGTGTTCATAACAGCTTAACATTAGAATGGCCACACAGTTTTCACTACAGTGGCCACAATATTTAGAACAAGGAACAAAAGAATAATCATCTGGTTTCCCTAAGGGGTAAACCTTCCTCACTTAATCATACAATCAGTTCACAATACAATAATCAATCTTCTACTCACGGAACAATCATTAACTTAATCAGTCACTAATCTAACAATTAGTCACTCAATACAATCATTAGAAAGCCATACAAACCTCCATCCCTCGGTGTCCAGCAAACCTCAGTTTCATCCAAGGGGAGGCCTTTTCTTCGTCTTGATTTGGGGTGGTCTGTCAGATTCCCTGGATCCCCTTCCATAGTCCCAGTTCCTACCTGAATCCACCAGTCACCTGGATTCAGAGGCAGACAGCTCCCAAGTCCTTGTCCAGTCCTCTGGGCAGTCCCTGGCACGCACCAAAGTTCACAGAGTCCAGCACATCTCAAACCCTTCACCACTCTGTTGCTGGGAACTCAAAGATCAGCCAACCCACAAACCAACAAAGGCTTATCCTGGTCATGCTTCTTCAGTCCTCCAGCAGTTCAGCTGGCCCTAGAACCCAGTAGAAAACTCATTCTTCCAGGCAGCAGGAGCAACACTGGCCTTCCAGGCTGCATCAACAGACACTTCAGCCTTCACCAGATTCTGGTCTCAAGAAAACTCCAGCTCGATTCTCTCAGCTTCTAGGTGCTGGGAGAGAAACTCTCTTTCTCTCTCTCTCTCTCTCTCTCTCTCTCTCTCTCTCTCTCAAGAAAACTCCAACACACTTCTTCAGTCCAGCTCCCAGATGCTGGGACAATCCTGTTTCCTCCAACAGGAGCCACCAGGAGGAACATTCCGATTCTGTCTGTCTCTAGAACTCTTCTTATATGCACACACTGGCCTCCTGTGTCAGCCAACCCCCTCCTGCCACGTCAGGACAGGAGAAGAGCTCATACCTTCCGTACTTAGCCCTAAGTTACTAAGTGCTATTATTGCCCCCATTTTAGAAATGGGGAAACTGAGGCAGGAAGAGGTAAATTTACTTGTCCAAGTCACACCTGGTAACTGTCTGAGACTGAATTTGATCTCACATCTTACTCATTCCAGATCTAGCACTTTATTCATTTTACCATCTATGTGCCTCTAAAATCTTCTAGAACTTCTTTCTAGATGAATGAATTTAACCTACATGCTTTGGATTTTGGCTATGACATTTCTGGGACTTTTGGGTGGTTCTTTCACTAGGTGGTTTGTTCATTTTTTTTTCTTTTATTGTGCCCTCTGGGTCTAATAAATTTGGGTAGTTTTCATTTATCATTTCTTGAATGTGTCGTCCAGACTTTTTTCCTTTTCCTATTTTCAAGGAATGAGATTATTTTAAAATCATATTTCTTCCTGTTTTCTGGTTTAGTTGTTTTTGATATCAAATAACTTAAATTTGAACATCTGCTTAATTTCCAATTCTTTGCCACCACAACAAGTATGGCTATCAATATTTTTGTACGTATAGGTACAAATATAGGTAACAATATTTTTGTACATGTAGGTCCTTTTTCTTTTTGTTTTTTATCTCTTTGGGATATAGACCTGGTAGTGATACTACTCGGTCAGAGGATATGCATGGTCATATAGCCCTTTGGGCAGAGATCCAAATTGCTCTTCAGAATGGTTGAATCAGTTTACAACTTGACCAAGAGTTCATTAGTGGCTCAGTTTTCCCACATCCCCTCCAACATTTGTCATTTTTCTTTTCTGTCATAATAGCCAACCTCATAGGTATGGGGTAGTAGCTCAGAGATGTTTTGATTTGAATTTCTATGGTCAGTAAGTGATTTAGAATAACATAGATAGCTTTGATTACTTTGTCTGAAAAGTGCCTGTTATTACCTTTGACCATTTATCAATTGAGGAATGGCTCTTATTCCTGTAAATTCAGCTCCTTTTGCTACATATTTGAGAAATGAGGTCTTTATCAGAGAAACTTGCTGTCAAAATTTTTTTCCAGTTATGATTGCTATGTATTTCCCTCCATTCTATTTCCCCCTCTTTATCCTACTTTGTCTTTTCTTTCACCCTCTCCATTCTCAAAAGTGTTTTGTTTCTGACTTTTTCCTCCCTCAGTCCTCCTTTCTGTCAGAGTCCTTTCCCTTTTCTCTTAGCCTCTTCCCCTTCTGCTTTTCTGTAGAGTAAGATAGATTCCTATACTCAGCTGAGTAGCTCTTTGAGCTACTTCTGATGAGAGTAAGGTTTGTGTACTCCCCTTACTTCCCCCATCTTTTCCTCCCCTGTAAAAAAGCTCTTTTGCACCTCTTTTAGGTCAGATAAACTACCCCATTGTACCTGTACTTTTCCCTTTCTCTCAGTGTGTTCCTCCTTCTCAATTCTTAATTTTACTTTTTAGATAATCATCCTATCATATACAACTCATGCCCAGGCCCTCTGTTTATATATACTCCTTCTAACTGCCCCAACAAATGTGAAAGTTCTTAGGAATTATAAGTGTCATTTTCCTATGTAGGAATGTAAACAGTTTAACTTTATTGAATCCCTTATGATTTTTCTTTCCTGTTTACTTTTTTATATTTCTCTTGATTCTTGTATTTGAAAATCAGAATTTTTATTTACTATGGTCTTTTCATCAGGAATGCTTAAAAGTCCCATATTTCATTGAATTTCATTGAATTTTTTTCCCTTTAAGCCTTATATTCATTTTTTCTGGGTGGGTGATTCTTGGTTGTAATCCTAGCTCTTTTGCCTACTGGAAGATCATATTCCAACCCCCCTAATCCTTTAACATAGAAACTGCTGAATCTTTTGTTATCCTGACTGTGGCTCCATGATATATGAATTGTTTCTTTTTGCCTGTTTGCAATCTTTTTCTCCTTGACCTGGGAGGTTTGGAATTTGGCTATAATATTCCTGGGAATTTTCATTTTGGAATCTCTTCCAGTAGGCGATCGATGCATTCTTTCAATTTCTATTTTACCCTCTGGTTCTAGAATATTAGGGCAATTTTCCTTAATAATTTCTTAAAAGATAATGTCTAGTCTCTCTTTTTTTAAATCATGGCTTTCAAGTAGTTCAATAATTTTTAAATTATCTCTCTTGATCTATTTTCCAGGTCAGTTGTTTTTTCAGTGAGATATTTCACATTTTCTTCTATTTTTAAATTTTTTAAAATTTTATTGTTTTATATGTATATGTTTTTATATGTTTATAAATTTTATATGTCTCATAATGTCATTCACTTCCACTTGCCCAATTCCAATTTTTAAGGAATTATTTTCTTCAGTGAGCTTTTGTCATTCCTTTTCCATTTGACCAGTTCTACTTCTTAATCAGTTCTTTTCTTCACTGGATTTTTGTGCCTCTTTTTCCACTTGGCCAATGCTGCTTTCTAAGGAGTTCTTCTTTTCTGTGAATTTTTGTATGTCCTTTCCCATTTGGCCAGTTCTACTTTTCAAGGCATTTTTTTCTTCATTGGATTTTTTTGCCTCTTTTACTATTCAGCCTATTCTGTTTTTTAAGGTATTATTTTCTTCAGTAATTTTTTTGTGTCTCCTTCACCAACGTGTTGACTTTTTTTTTTCATGTTTTCTTGCATTACACTCATTTCTCTTCCATCTCTCTTCTTTGATTTTTAAAATCCTTTTTTAGCTCTTGCATGATTTGAGACCAATTTATACTTTTCTTTGAGGCTTTGGATATAGCAGTTTTGACTTTATTTTCTTCTGAGTTAGTATTTTGATCATCCTTGTCACCATAATAACTTTCTGTAGTTATGATCTTTTTCTACTGTTTGCTCATTTTCTGGTTCATTTCTTGACTTTTAATTCTATGTTGAAGTGGGGCTCTGCTTCAGAATTGAGGGGCCACTGTCCTAAGCTTCAGATTTTTTTTGTGTTAGCTGCACAGCTGGGGACCTGTAAGTTTCTAGTTCTTCCAAGGTGGTATGATCTAATGAGAGCTATATTTACTACTCTTCTGACCTGTGCTCTGGTCTGAGTGACCACAAACATTCTTTCCCACCCTGGAACTATGACTAGATTCACCGTTCCCCTGTGGCCACAAACTGTGGTGTGCTAGTGCTCTGGGATGGAGACCCAAGACTGTGACCCAGATCCAGGTACGGGCAATGCAACAGAATCCTTTCTTCATGCCAGCAAAGGGATGCTATAATCTCTTTCTGACCAATTGCCCCATCCCCTTACTTTCTTTGGGCTGAGAGGTCTAAAAACTGCCATTTCTGTCACTGATTAGTTGCCCCGGATTCATTTGCCCCCAAGGCTGACTTCTGGCTCGTTGGGGCAGGCTCTGCTCTGGATTGCACTCCAATCTCACCCCATTGCAATTGCCCCTTCTTGCTGATCTTCTAAGTTGTCTCAGGCTGGAAAATTGTTTCACTCTCTTGTTTTCTGGATTCTGCCACTTCAGAATTTATTTGGGTTCATCATTTAAAGTTGTTTGGAGAGGTCTGGGGGAGAACTCAGGTGAGTCTCTGCCTTTTCTGTGGCATCTTGGCTATGTGTGCAGGGTGCCCTAGCCCCAGTAATTTCTTTGCTGGTCATAGTCTTCTTTGACTTACTGATCTCTCAAGCTGTGTAGTTCATGAATTGAGGCTTTATGGAGGTGACTGGGTTCTGTTCTCTGCTAGACTTTTTGGTTGGGTAATGGGCCCTGCTTTGTCTTTTCAAGGGGCTCACCTGGATTCCTGTGTCAACTACCAGTTTCTCCCCCTTCTGCTCTTCTCAATCTTTGAGTTTGAGAGTGCTGAATCTTCAGGGTCCTCCCAGGTATCCTTGGACTGTTTAGATCTTGTGAAGCCCCAGAGCCCAGGCTTTTGTGATACAATGCTGGTCCTAGGGTCTTACAGTGTTCCCACCTTGAATTGTTTTATCTTCTTGGGTCTTTTCTCAGCTGAATCTTCTGTTCTTGTTGTTTGTAGACAGGTTTTTGGAGATTACTAGTGTCTAGTGTCTGGTCAAGCCGATGTTCATTTTACTTTACTTTTGCCTGTGGGCCCCTGGCCGACTTTATGCAATTTTGGAATGGAAGACATCACTTACTCTATTTTTTTTCATTGGATTTCTTTATCATTATTCACTCTAGCGTGAACTTCAGGGTTTTGCTGGAGTAGGTACATGAGAATTGAAAGACCTGTTTCCTGTTCAGGATGCCACCTTGGCAGGAAACTTCAGATCTGTTTTCTATTTCACTGCTTTCTAGTCTTTTTGAAAAATTCTCATACCTCTCACTACTCTATATTCTTGGTGTTACTGGATGATGGGCAACTATATAGTTACTTCTGTTATTCTATTTAATCTATTTTTCTGATCTACTTTTTAGTTTTTAAAAAATGATATCAGATAGTTTTGATTATTACCATTTTATTATATATTTTGAATTATAGTGATAGACCCCTAAAGTGAAGCATTTCAGGAATATGTTCTTCCCAAAGGAAGAAGAATATATAAAATAGGAGCTGCCATTTATATGAAGTTTTAAGGCTTATAAAATGTTTTACATATTTTATATGATGTAGATACTATCATTGTTATCCCTGTTTTATAGTTGAGTGAAAAAATATGAAAGCTACATGAAAACATATTTACATCTACATCTCTATAATCATTTGTCTTTTTGTTTGTTTATAAGTTTCAGGATAGTATGTTCTTTTCATATATATAATGCACCATTGCATATTTGTATCTTTTCTAATCTTCCTATATTTAACCTTAGTTTATCACTAAATGAGAGACTTGTTTACAGGTACTTTACTTAACAGTCTTGGAGAGTCATCTTGCAGTTTTGAATGAAATAGAAAATACTTAGAGTGAATCTGAATGAAATATTCTTTTATCTAGGACAATGGTTCTCAACCTGTGGGTCGCGACCCCTTTGGGGGTCCAACGACCCTTTCACAGGGATCACAGGGGTCGCCTAAGACCATCGGAAAACACATATTTCCAATGGTCTTAGGACCGGAGACACTGCTCCACTCCTCTATCTCCAGACGGGTCTGCCCACGTGCAGATAATGCTCACATACTGGTATTAAAGGGTCCCAACATTAGGAAGGTTGAGAACCACTGATATAGGATTTATCTTGCTATTTATAATCAATAGCACATTTTCAAGAGACTTGTGCTTTGCCTACAGTAAACCCACGTATTTGACTGAACCTTGCCTTTTAATTTGAGAAAGTATATGTTCAGAAGCTGAAGATTCATTGATTCAAATCTCAGGAGCTCCTCAATAGGACTTTTTCACCGTTCATATTTTTGCAGTGTTATGTCTTTATATTTACTGTACTGCTAGTTTTTTTAAAGAATTTCATCACTTTAATGTTGCTGGCTCTTTTCTTCAGCTGTATTACAAAGTGGATGAGACAGTGCCTTATAAAATATCCTGGAAGTTTGGGTGTCTTTATGCTAGGTAAAGTCTAGGTGGTCCAGTGGATAGAGTGCCAGGCCCTTATCTTCCTGAGTTCAGATGTGACCTCAGACACTCACTAGCTCTTTGACTTTGGGCGAGTTAACTTTATCCTTTTTTGCCTCAATTGCTCTTCTGTAAAATGAACTGGAGAAGGAAATGACAAACCACTCCAAAGTGTTTGTCAAGAAAACCCCAAATAGGGTCACAGAGTCAGACACGACTGAAAATGACTAAATAACAAAGCAAAGTCTTAGCTTTCTCAGATCAAATCAGTTATAAGAAAATATATTTGCATAACCTTGCTAGGAAAAGCCTAGGTCTGATTTAGAGGCCAAGAGACATAATGTAAGAGGTACCTGTAAAGAGTTTAGTTAATAAAATTCCATGTTCATTTCAACCTTAAGCCAGATAAAACACAGGGTGTCCAAAAAATGTTAGTTAAGTTTTAAGCTTTAAAGACTTTTAAGGCCATCCTATATAGAATAGTTTTCTGCCACTTTTGCACTTTTCTTGTTTCTTCTAAAAGGAGAAAGATAATGAGATGCAATGGTTTAAATTTAATAGAAATATAAAGTACAAATTATTCAGCAAATTAGAGTCAAAAGAGTGTTTCATCAATAAGCAGTTATTTCTTGTCTGCCGAAAATTTTTTTTCCTAAAAAATGCAGAAACCCAAGTGCTTCTTATCACTTGATTATTTTGAAATGATTACTAGAAGGTTCATTATTACTGCTTTGATATATCTGCCTTGAGGTTGCAAAGAAGATAAAGTAATAAAATAATGATGATAATGTTAATGGGCAACAATGGACATATGACCTAAGATGACATCTTTTGTTCAAAAAAGTTACCTGTTGAATGAGGCTAAGCTGCCAACTGTTTCTTATTCAGCCGTAAACAGTTTTAGTTAGTAAACCATTTTTGTGAGCCTGAAAATAAACTTTATCATCCAGTTAACTTTCCATTTAAACTTTAAATTTTTAATTGAGTTGATACATCTGATACCTTGCCATTAGGTATGTGAAAGAACTGATGAATGAAGAGCAGAGGAAGCAGAATCTGTAAGTTAAACAATTGCCACAATAGTGTACAAGAAACAACACTGAGAGGCATCAGAACACTGAATAATGTAGTGCTGCATTATGACTTTTAGAGGAATAATGGTAAAATATAACCTCTCAATAGAGAAGTGGTGACTAAGGGTGCTGATAAATGTGTTGTATTTTGCTTAACTATACTCCTGTGACAGAATGAAGAGCTTTCTTGAGGAGGACTATTAGGGAAATGATAACTCTGTGCAAAGCAGGAAAGAGTGAGCAAACATTTTATTTTGAATAAACATTTGAAAATATAAGAATACTTGATGTTCCCAAACTTAATCCATAATCTAAATTTCACATACTGAGTGAATGGCTGCTTAAGACTACCTCTGGTAATGGACCAGAATATAAACTCTAGCATCATGGTATAAAAGAATGATCAACACCTAAAGAAATGAAAAGAACACAAGTAAAAAGTAAAATGATGGGATAATTATAGTTTGACATTGTTTATTCTTTTATTAAATATTCTTTTGCTTTTTTATATGACCTTACACTTAAAAATCCTCAAGAATAGAGAGCCCATCTGTTGGTTTGAACATTGTGTCCAACAGGCCGAGCAGTTTTGCACTGTCAGCCCTGCAGGAGAAATGTAATTCCAGATAACTTATGTTGAAATATTCCTTTTGTAGCACACTGTTCCAGTGTTTAAATATTTTTATTTTTTATTTTTTTTTAATATGTGGAGGAATAGAAGAGCTGTTGAAGACACCTAAGGTCCCAGATTCCTTTATTACAGGTCAAAGTAAGAACCACCAATTGCATGCAAAATTGAAAGAGTAACTACAGTGCTGAATAGGACTTGGGGTTTATACTCCGAAGTATATCGCACATATAGTGCCTCCTGAAGTTTGCAAATGGCTTAGAACCCATATGAAGTGCAGTGTAATTGTTTACTGTAGCAGAAGATGTTACCTTCATGGTTTTGGTTTGGTTTAGGGACTTAAAGTCAGTCAACAAACATTTGTTAAGCACCTACAGTGTGTTTAGCACTCTGCTAAATGTTGAGAAGACAAAGAAAAGCAAGCAATTACTGGGCAAAACTAGAGCATTCAGGAGCTAATTTTTAGTCAGAGCTCATTGATGTAATGACTACAAGTTTTGGATTTTTTATTCTTTAGATATTCTGCCACCTAGCCTCAAAATCTGATCCTTTTCCTTTTTGAATACTGTGAATTGACAGAACTTTTACCTTTCTTTTCTTAAAGATCGGATCCAAGTATGGAATGATTTGAAACTGGGTGAACAACAAGAAGCATGAAACTAACTTTGATATAAAAGTAGTAGTAATGTAGTATGCAGGGCTTTGAACTCTAAACAGAGTGTTATACATTTGATCCTGGATGAGATGGGGAACCACTAGGGTTTATTGAATGGGGGGAATGACATGGCCAGACGTACACTCTTTTTCATATCACTTTGCCAACTAAGTTGAGATAATGT
>JAQQSV010017127.1:0-11676 GCA_028646515.1 Pseudochirops corinnae
TAGTTAAGTAGTCAGAAAGTCAAACACAATCAACCAACAAATATTTATTAATGTCCCACTATATGCTGGACACTGCCAGGAGATGGGGTCAAAAAGAAATCAAACAGTCTCTTTCCTCAAGAGTCTTGTGTTTTGCTGGGGCCAAAAATAATTCATTGTGTGTGTATGATATGTGCATATACATACACATTTATACACAGACATATGTACACAGTGTATGCATATATATATATGTTTGTATATATGTGTGTATGTGTAAATGTGTGTATGTATATCCATATATATGTATGTGTGTGTGTGTGTGTGTGTGTAGACACACACACAGAAATACAAAGTAATAGGGATATTAGCTATGGGGATTGGAGAACAATTCATAGAATCAGAAGAGAACTTCAGAGTTAGAAGAATCTTTGGGAATTTTCTATTCCACTACCTTTGTGAAGCATGACTTCCTTCTACAACATTTCCAAGGAGGCATTCAGATTCTCCTTGTAGATCTTTAGTGATAAGAAGCTCAATGTCTAAGGCAGTTCTTGTGCAAAGCATTTTAATAATAATATACATTTATATACATACATACATATACACATATACATACATAAACATTTATACATACATATGCCTGCACACACACATATCTACCTATATGTGTGTACACATACATGTAAACATACATATGTATATACCCTCCTTAGTTTTATAACTGAATTACATACAGTAATAGTGAAGAGAAAATAGACTCAGATCCAGGAAGACCTTGGTTACTGCTGACACATGCAGACTGTATGACACTGGACAAGTCACTTATCCTCTCAAGTTCTAGGCAATTCTAAGTTGTAGAGAAGATTTTGACCAGCATTGTTAAAGGAATTTCCTCAGCAGAAACTCACTGTGCAAATGAAAGCACAAATCAATTTCTATCACTATCTCTTGCATTCCTAAACTCATTCGAACTACATAGTGATCCTGTACTGCAAGTACACATTATTATTCCTATTTTTAAGATAAATTGAGTCTGAATATTATTTGACCCATTTATGGTCACCCAGTTACTATGACAAGTAAGATTTCACAGAATCATTGGATTAAAGAATTTTAGAATGGAAGGGATCTTATTGGGTATCTAATCACACCTGAAAGGAATTTTCACTACAATACACTCTGCCACTTGTCATCCAAGTTCTGCTTGAAAAAATCCAATTAGAGGGGGAACCCACTACCCCATGCCCCACTATATAATCTACAATTAGAGAGCTCTAATTTTTAAGAAGTTTGCTGATTTTATTTTCTTAGCATCAAACTCAAATTTGATTTCTATTTCATTAATTCATTCGTGTTATTTTTGCAGTTTCTACCCTGACCTTGGTCTCAAGGGCCAAAGATAACATCTCTCCTCTTTTCTTCATGATAGTCCTCCATAGACTTGAAGAGAGTTGTAATATCCATTTTGAGTTTTCTCCTCTCCAAGTTAAACATCCTTAGTTCCTTCAACTGATTAAGATATAAAAGTACTCAAGGTCTTTTGCTGTCCTGGTTGCCTTCTTTTCATGCTCTCATCTAGTTTATCAATATTTTTCCTAAAGTGTGGCTCCCAGAGCTGACTTCAAAGCATATCACTCAATCTACTAGGCAGTAATGCAATGCCTAATTTTAGATTCCCTGCCTTCACTTCCATCATTCAAGTGCTTGGATTTTTTCCTATTACAATGGGCTGAATTTCTTTAATAAACATTTATTAAGCATGTACTAAGTGCCAGGCACTGTGCTAAGCATCTGAGATAGAAATAAGAAAGAGAAAGATGGTCTTTGCCTTCAGGGTGCTGTGATGACAAGCAAAGGAGTACTTAGCTCTTGTTTAATTGTTCAAGCACTTAGCTCCTTGTTCCAGCTATTCAAGTACCTTTGAACCTCACCTGTGATTATATCAAGTCTTTCTTAGAAACAGAACCTGTGAGACCCACAGTGGGAGGAACTTGCCAAAGACCAGAACAGGAAAGATGTAACAGGGAGGAGCTGATGATAGAAAAACTTGAGCACAGCTAGGATGGAGCAGAACTGGAAAGGATGGATGTGGTGCCAGCACTTTCTCTGCCTGTGTTGATATTACTTTATCATATCTGTCTGATGATAGAAGATATTGCTGTAGTTACAGAAGCCCTGGGACCTTACTGCTGGTTTAGAAGCCCTGAAAGAGGACTTTCTTGTTGTCTATTTATAGAAGTCCTGAAGGAAGGTTTTACAGATATTTTCAGAGGTCCTGGGACTTTACTCATGATTTGTGTTGTTTTCTCAGATACAGTCTCTGTCTGTTGGTCTGTGTTGATTTCACAGACAGAAAGTGAATTGATGGTAGTGCTGGCAATGTGTGTGAACATTGTTGTAACTCTGCTAAGCTTAATGTGTGCAGATATTGTTGTGGCTCTGTTAAGCTTTGTCTTCACAGAAACAGAAACTGCAAAGGGCTTGAAGTAGCCTAGTCAACACTCTGAGCTTTGAACAGGAGCCGGAGTAGGAGCTCGAGCAGTAACCAGGAGCTGCCTATCTGTGAATACAGGTGACAGTTGGGTGAATTCAGGCAAGACCTGGGAGCATAGAACAAGAACCATGGAATTTGGAAATCAGTCTCAAGTCAAGATGAAAGGATCTTTACTTGGCTACTTAGTGCTGGCTGAGGAGATCAAGACAATGTGACCTAGGGGTAGGAGAACTTTCTAATTTGTATCCCTTAAGGATGATTGAGTTAAGGATGATTGGAAGCTAGTCTCCAATCAAGATGAAAGAAGACTTTCTCTTTTTTTTTTCTTTTTGCTAGTTTTTTTGTGCTAAGTGTCTGAAGCCAGATTTGAACTCAGGTCCTCCTGACTCCAGGGCTGGTGCTCTATTCACTGGGCCACTTAGAGCCCCATGAAAGAAGACTCTCTGACTGACACAATTAAGACAATGTGACCTGGGGTGGGAGACCTTTGTACTTTGTATTCCTTAAGGATGATTCCTCCTTAAGGATGAATGAGTTAAGTACTTCCTGAATGATATCTTTTGTTTAAGACTATGTGGCCACTTTGGTAATAAGTTCTTATGTGATATTGTTGTGAATGTTGTACTTTGGTTTCTGGGAATGTTTTACTTTAGTTTATTGCTGAATAAATAGAGAGTTCGCTATACTATGTAATCAGAACCTTGAAGCTATTCACAGTAGCGGTCCTCAGGAAAGCTGCTCATGCTTGGCTTTGCAGGTGCTTATAATCTAATGGGGAAAGACAACACACAAAAGGAAGCTGAAAAGTGGGAAGGTGAAAGGGCATGATGTTCTATAGAGTAAAATATCAAGCTGAGTTACTGATAGAAAATGGAGAGTTACTGGAAAGTTCTGAAAGTTCATATCCCTCTCTAAAGGAAGGCTTTGAAAGGAGTTCATTGTTCCACTCAGCCCTTCACCCAAAGAAGAGTAGTAACTGAAGGAGTTCAGAAGGTGTTGAGTACCAAAAACTCAGGAAATTTATGCTGATATTTCTGATAATCAGTTTATCCTGGAGGTGGCATGATGTTCTGTGAATTTGAAACTAAGCTGAGCTGCTTATGGAAAATGGAGAGATACTTGGAAAGTTCTGAAAGTTCAGAGCCCTCTAATAAAAGATTGTTAACAAATCTATCACCTTCTCCCCTCCACCACCCACCCACAAACCACACTTCTCATAATAATTCACAAACTAAATATTCTTCCACCAAATACTTAGGATATGCTCATAGAATATTTCTTAGTTTAATTTCACTTTAATTATAGAGGATCAGGCTTTCATAGGAAGGATCCTTATCCCTTCACCCATTTGTTCTTAAAACATAAATATAAATATTTGTCTAATTTCATTGTTCAAACAGGTTATCAATCATATGAATTCTGAACTTTGTTCTACTGACTGATGTATATTGTACAACAGTCTGATGTTGAAAGAACATGAGATTCCAATGGCAAAATAAAAACCCTTCAATACCATACTAGGTAGGCATATCGGCAGGAATGTTAATCCTGTTAAAAACAAACTAGTGTGCTATCTTTATAGGGTACTTTAAGGCTCCATTCTATTCCAAGGAAGCCTAAGGGTTGTTGACAAGGGTTATGGTCAACCTATTTCTTTGAAGTTAGGCCCTGCTGGCTGTTATATTAACTTTGAAGAGGTTTCTCCATTACAAAACTCTGTGAGTCAGTTTTTTGGTTAGTCATGGAGCCTGGAAAAACATAATAGGGGTGGGTTAATAATCCCTTATATCTGTATAATACTTCATACTTTTCAGAGTACTTCATATATACATTATCTAATTTTATCTCCACTGCTAACCTATAAAGTAGGCAGAATAGATATCAATATCCTTGTCCTTTTTTTTTTTTTTACTTGATGAAACCCAAAGAAATTAAATTATTTGACCAAAGTTACAGAGTTGTGACAGAGCTGGGATTAGAAACCAGGTTGCATGACTTATAATCCAGTATTACAACACACAAAAGGTATTGGTGGATCATTTATTTAGAGTCAAGAAGAGAACTCATGGTGAGAACTAAGAAGAGAAGGGAAAAAGGCATTATAACAGTGGAAATAATAAAAGAGAGGCTCTTGGGAAAAGTAACTGAGTTTGTAATGCCTTTGGAGAGGTCTGAAAAAAATACTTTTTTTGGTAAAACTGAGGACTAATTATGTTCTGGAATTATATAATGGAGAAGCAACACCTCCACTTCCAAAAAAAGAAAAGACCTGCATTGAAAACTTTAAAAAAGAAAGACTACAGAAAACAAACACACAAACAAGGATTTAAATAGTGTCTCTCACAAATGCTGCATGATGCTTGAAAAGTTACTAAATCTCTCAGAAGCCTAAAGAACTCTCAGAATCTATAAGGCAAACAGCTCTGGATTTTCAGTCATGACACCTGAGTTCTACTCATGCTACCTTTTATGGTTATAATGTAGAATATATTATCCTTTATGGAACAGAAAGTCCTTTATAACATTGACTTATAGCCCTCCCCTCCTTCAAATTTAACCCCTCCAGCTACTATTATTCTGAATATAAGTAATTTCTTTCCAATATTTCATGCTATATTTTACTATTGACTGTTTAAGGAAGTTCCACAATTTGTTTTTTAAAGTTTTTCTTTGGGGGGGTATATTGAGAACAAGGTATGTACAGGGACGTGTCAATTAGTGAGATCTCTAGAAATGAAGCTCCATCATGATGAAATCAGTAGTGCTTTATTTTTTATTTATTCATCTTTTTATTTGTTTGTTTACTTATTCATTCATTCATTCATTTATTTTTAATGTGTAATGTTAAACTTTGTGGAAGCTAGAGAAAGTTCAAAGCTTGATTGTGGTGCTGTCCATCATGTAGTGCTGACAGTGCTCAGTTCATTTATAAGGGTCTGAACTCAAATGAAGTAGATTTGCCTTCAATGAGAGATAATGGAACCTGTAGACCATCTTTTCTGGAGGGGAAGAAGCTAGTTCCTTCCTCCCTCATCTTCTTTCTTAGAAGCTTAGAATTAGAAAGAAACTTGGAGTTCATTTAATCTGACTTTCCTCCCAATGAAGTCATTTTTCTATAAAATATTTCATTTCCACTTTTTACATTCCCTGTACTAATAGAGTTCTAGAATGTAAAAGCTTGAGGGCATCTTAGATATCATTGTGTTCAACCTCATTTTTTCCAGCATGGAAAATGAGAGTTTAAGTGATCTGGTCCAAATTATAGAACCAATCAAGGGCCAGAACATTTTGATTCTAACCACCGTATTCTTTCTTTTTTAAATCACATCTGGTTGTTTCTCATCTTCTCTTCACTTCTCTTATGTCTATGCTCGGTGTATGCAGAACCACACATTTTCCCACTGGTATAAAAAGAGAGTGAGGCTGCTAACTTTATAAGTCCCCCCCCGCTTACCACATAATGACTTCTACCAAACATAGAGTATAAAATATTGACTGAAATAAGAAAGCACCAGGAATCATACAAGTAGCTGCTCTGTATAAGAATACATTTAACAATAATTTAGGCAATAGATAGAAGGAAATAGACTAGTAGAAAAGTTTAGTAATATCCTGTAGTGCTATTCATTCAATGAATGATTTTTTTTTCCTTTTTAGATTTTATTGGTATAGGAATTTCTCTGTGAAGATATACCCCTCAGCAGCATGTTTGAAATTTATAGAATTGTAGATATAGAGCTAAAAGGGGGTGCAGAGGTCATTTAGCCCACTCCAAATGTATAATTTTATAAGTGAGGACATTGAACTCAAGGAAGTTAAATTTCTTGGCCCAAGGTCACTTGGATTCTCCTGCTTAAAGAACCAGCAATCTTTGCATTGCATGCATTGAGAATTGTCAAGAGGAACTGACAGGTTAAGTAATTTGCCCAGAATCACACAGATGACACATTTCAGTGGTAAGATTAAACTCTGGTCTTTCTGATTCTAAGGTGGGCTTTCTATCTACTATGTAACACTGACTCTGAATTACTGATGATCCATAAAGGATGAAAGAAAAGCTAGTTTTAATGTTAAAGACCTTTATAACAAGCATAGGTTTAGTTAAATTATTATTTAATAATGATTAATTTCATAACCCTATTTTCCTGACAACTTGAAACACATGCCTATATTTCCAGGATTATTTCTCTCTATGTTGTCCAAGACTTTTAAAATGAAGCAGGTCGCTGTTGTTATGGCTAATAATATTATAATCATTAATATTATATTAAATTTAGTTTAATTTTCTTGGAAAGAACTTACTTAGTATTAGTTCAGTCTCTATCTACTTAAGTACAGTTTAGAATCAATTTTAACTTCTTACACAACTTATAAAATACTTACATGTTATTTCATATACAAATATTTATTACCTGTGGATCTAATTTCAGAATATTTTCTAGATTAGGAAAGTCTTTTTGTATTGAGCTTAAATACTAGAACAGCTGAAGTTCATGAAAGCAAGAAAACTATGTGCTTGAGTCATCATTTTTAGGTTATGCCTTCATAGAGAGAGGGAAAATGGTCTTTTTGAAAAATTATAGAACCACAGAGTTCTAGAACTGGATGGGACCTTAGTGATCATTCAGTTTAACATTCTCATTGATTAGAAAGCAAAAACTCTATTCAACCATTCATGCCCCTAGAGATTAAGCATTAGTTATCCTTAAGCAAGCATTGTTTAGGGATAACAAATTCTTACACTTTTGACAGAAACAAGCTTCTTGTTTATTTGTATTTTTGAACAGCAAACCCACCTCTCTCTCTGACTATCTATATAAATTTACGCTGCCCTCTCCCCACGTGCTTACTTCCCCCCCCCCACAGAATCACTAGCATTATTCTTTAGATATCAATGTAACATTCCCAGTCTCTAAAGACATAAGCACCAGGAGACCAGTGTTTAAAGGTGCAGTTTAGAGAAATAGTAAATTATTTACATTATCAGGACTGTTTAAATAGGAAAAATCAGTCTGGTGACTACAACAAGCCTGGCTTACATGGTAACTAGTATCTTTCTGATTTTTGTGAAACTGGCAAAATTCCAATAATATGCATCTCTGTGATTACTAGAATTTGTTTCTTGTTCCCTCCTGAATCTATGTGTACCATTTCCTATGGTACACATAGAGGCACATAGCAAAGATCCCAGAATAATGGGACAATGAAAGCAGGGCTGTATATCACATGCTGTTGAAAGCTGTGTTAAACGTAGTTAATTTAATCAAAAAGAGAGATGTAATAATTATTCCAGTTATTTCTTCCCTGTACACAGCTAATTCTGATCATTAGATCCAAAGTGCATTTTTTGGAGGGAAAAGGAGGAGGAGCCTTAATAATTGAATTAGCAGTTTGTACAGTCTAAATAACTAGTATGGTTGTCAACCTTCCCTTTTATAATCTGGTATGTGGATTTATATGATAAAGATACTATAGAATTTCTAGGGAAATATGTTATGAATACTAAATCAAATCACCAATCTTTAACAGGGAAATAACCTATTAAGATCATATCTAGTTCATCTCCATGAGGTCTATATAGAAGTGTTTCCTATGGGACATTTTCAAGTGTTATGTATTTTTGTTATTTAAGTGGATTAAAATTATATCAGCAGTGGGAATCCCCAATCCATCTTCTATTCCATTATTTACTCAATAATAAACCATTAGGAGATTTTTTTTTGGAATGCTTAAACAATTTTTTTGGGAAATTTTCATTCCATTAGTTCTAGTTTCCCCTTTTAAAACCAAATTACATTATCCTATCCTGTTTTTTCTCTCTCTCTGATGGGTGGATTATTAGCCAGAGTTTAGGTGGCAGAAAAAAAAAGGTTTTAGATCTGATAGCTGTAAAAGCTTCCCTAGTGGAAGACTTATTGTTGGCCAACTTTGATCTCAGTAAAAAAAATCTTACAGTTTCCTAACACTTGAATTAAGCTTTGAAATATTTAGTCCTATTATTTGAACATAAAAAGGACTGAACAAAACTAGCAAAGCAATGATGATAATGGCTGTTGAAAAAAATATACACTATTAATGATTTTATTCTGGAATCCATGATTGAACCTCAATCTCTAATTTCCTTCATGTCTAATCGTCATGGGTAAGCGAATACATGAAACCTACTCAAATTGCCACACCTTTGTTTATGCCTTCCTTCCCTTCCTGATAATGCCCAGTACCCTCTATATAGCAGGAACATTAAATGTTTAATTGTCTTCAATATAACACAGAACAAGGAGAGGTTTCATATTTTGGCAAAAATTTGAGTATGTCATATCACCAGAAAATTTTGATCCTAACAATATGGGAATAAGAAGAAAAACTAGACTTTCCAGGACCCAAGATGGTATAGTAAGCATTAAGTTACTCTCACCCTCCCTTAGTGATCTTGAAAAACCCAGAGAATGTGGCCCCAGGAAAAATATTGCAGCAGTGGAGCCAGCAGAAAGATAAGGTATGGTTGTCCTTTAGTTCAGAAGTCTGGGGGGATTAATGGGAAAGGTCACTCTTGCTGTGGGATACCAGTACAAGAGGGGAGGCATCCAAACAAAATAGTGGCATGTCACATCTGAGCAAACCAGGGAGAAATCCTGAGACCCAGGGAGGTGGAGAAGACAAGCACCAATGACAGGCACACACTAGCCACCAATACCAGCTCAAGCTCAGCATTGGGTAAGCTATAAAAACTCCAACGGTGTCTAGCTGTTAGCATCTGAGGCCCCAGAACACAAAACCAGTAACCAGGACCCTAAGCTCAGCAAAAGAAATGTGGGACAGTACCACCTGTGCCCCAGAAGCAGAGATCAACTTTAAAAGCTAGGAAAAATAGACAAACACCATGAGCAAAAAACAACAAAGAAAAACAATGACCATAGAGAAGTATTATGGTGACAGGGAAGATCAAAACACAGATGCAAGAGAGGACAACATTGTTAACATATCCACATCTGAAACCCCCAGGGAGAATATGAACTGGCATGAAGCCCAAAAGGCCTTCTTAGAAGAGCTCAAGGACTTTAAAAGTCAAATAACTGAGGTAAAAGAAAAACTGAACAATTCCTTTAAAAATACAATTTAAAAAATGAAAAAAGTACACTGAAGAAAACAACTCCTTAAAGAGTAAATTGGCCAAATGGAAAAGGAGGTACAAAAGCTAACTGAAGAAAACAATTTATTAAAAATTAGAATTGGGTAAGTAAAATCTCATGACTTTATGAGACATCAAGAATCAGTCAAACAAAATCAAAAGAATGAAAAAATAGGAGAAAAATGTAAAGACCTCACTGGGAAAAAAATGACCAGGAAAAAAATATCTAGGAGAGAAGATTTTAGAATTATTGCTGTACGTGAAAGCCATGATCAAAACAAGACCCGGAGATCATCTTTCAAGAAATCAAGAAAAATTACCCTGAGGTCTTAGGAACCAGAGGGTAAAATAGTTATTGAAAGTATTCTGTGATCACCTCTTAAAAGGGATCCCAAAGGAATATTGTAGCAAATTCCAGAATTATCAGGTCTAGGGGAAAATACAGCAAGAAGCCAGAAAGAAACTATTCAAATATCATGGAATCACAGTTAGGATTACACAGGACCTTGCAACTTCTACATAAAAAGATCAGAAGCCTTGAAATATTATACAGTGTAAGGCAAAGAAACTTAGTTTACAACTGATAATCTATTACCTTGCAAAATTGAGCATAAGATTTCAGGGGAGGAGATGGACATTCAGTGAAATAGGAAACTTCCAGACTTTCCTGGTGAAAAGACCAGAACTCAATACAAGTCATTCCCCAATTGATAAATTGTCAGAGGATATGAACAGGCAATTTTCAGAGGTATAAATTAAAGATATCTATAAGCATATGAAAAAATGGTCTAAATCACAATTGATTCAAGAAATGCACATCAAAACAACTCTGAGGTACCACATCTCACCAGTCAGATTGGCTAAGATGACAAAATAGGAAAATTACAAATGCTAGAGAGGATGTGGAAAAATTCTAACACTAATGCATTGTTGGTGGAGTTGTGAACTGATTCAAACATTCTGGAGAGCAATCTGGAACTATGCCCAAAAGGTTACAAATAATTGCATACCCTTTGACCCAGTAATATCACTTCTAGGGTTGTATCCCAAAGAGATCGTAGAAGTAGGAGAAAGATCCATATGTACAAAAATATTTATTGCAGTTCTCTTTGTGGTGGCAAAAAAAATTGAAATTAAGGGGATAGCCATCAATTGGGGAATGGCTATATAAGTTGTGGTATATGAATGTAATGGAATATTATTGTGCTATAAGAAATGAGGAGCAGATGGACATCATATTTAGCTGGAGAGGCTTATACAAACTGATGCTAAGTGAGAAGAGCAGAACCAGGAGAAATTTGGACACAATAACAGATACAACGTATGTTTGATGACAAACTTTGATAAACTGGACTCTTCTTAGCAATGCAAGATTATAAGACAATTCTAAAAGACTCTGGATGGAAGCAGATGTCTACATTCAGAGAAAGATCTAGAAAGAACAGGGTTTAAATGTAGACTGAAGCAAACAACATGCTCTTCTTCTTTTCCATGTTTGGTTTGGTTTGCTTTTTCCAATTGTTCATTCCAACAGTTATAACCCTTCTAAACAATCAGACTAATGTATAATGTTAAAGTATTTGCAAATCCTATACTTGATTGCATGCTGGCATAGCAGGGGATGGAGGGGAGAAAATTTGAAACCAAAGGGACTGTGGAACTGAATCTTGTAAACTAAAAGTAAACAAACAAATCAGTAAAAAAAAAATTATATATATAAAAAAGAAAAGGCCAGAGCTCAGTTGAAAATATATAAGACTCAAGCAAGGCATAAAAAGGTAAAAAGGAAAGAAAAAAAAACCCACAAAACTATATTATTCAATTAGTGCAAACGTTCTACCCCACATAGGAAGATGATACTTGTAACTCTTGAGGATTGCATCTTTATTATGACATTTAGAAGGGATATACATAGCAGAGATTGTGGACATAAGTTAACTTTGATGTGATGATAATAAAAGCTAATCAAGTGGAGAAAAGGGGTTGTAATGGGAGAAGAGGAAAACTGAATCAGAAAAGGGAAAATCAAATCACATGAAGAGGTACAAAGACATATTACAGTAAAGGGAAA
>JAQQSV010017128.1:0-11676 GCA_028646515.1 Pseudochirops corinnae
GAATCTCTGCTAAGGACTCCTGCTGAGGACTGCCTGGGGCAGGAACTGCCAGGGGCCGGAGCTGCTGGGACCAAGCTGCCTGGACACTGAGCAGTTGTGTAGGTAAGGAGAGGAAGATCTTTGCCTGAGGTAGCCTGTCCTGTTTGAAGGCTTGAGGATGTGGGTGTTTACTACTTTGACCACATGTGCCAACTTCATCACTACTGAGTTGGCTTTGACTTTCTGGTTTTGGGACTCAGTTTTCTGGTATTTAAATAAATACACTATCTATATTTCTTATGTAGAGAGCCTGTTCCATCTTGTGATTAATAACTATATCAGCATATTTATAGTTACTGTAGGCATTGTGAATACTGCATTGCTGATACAACTACTAGCCATGACAAAGTACATGTAAAACCAAGAGGTAGGGAAGATGAACAAACTATGGAGAAATGGCCAGACCTGATGATCACTTGTAATCTAGGCTGGCCTACTTTCTGTTAGCGTATGTGTTTGGGTGCAAGGGGTGGGAAGCCAGAGTGGTATTCATTACATGCCCTAAAATTGTCCTAGAATGAATCAATTTTATTTTTTTTAAATAAACCAACTTCAGTTTTTATCTCAGTCATCTAGGATGTCAGCGAATTCTAAATGGTTATATGTTGTAAAACATTTAATTTGGCTCTTGTCTTATTTCCCTTTTATCAGTAATATCAGGATTGTATAATATCCTTGAAGATAGGGTGTGTATCTTACTCATCTTTAGAAAACCTCCCCACTCCCCCATGTTTCCTTCCAAAAGAGTTCTGCACATAACTATTTAATTGAGTTGAATTAAAAGTTTAAAAAAAAAGGCACCTCAAGACATGATTAACGAAGACTATATTTCTAGTGGGATAAAATAAAACTTCTGAGTTAATAGGTACAAATCTTCCAATTTAGTCCATTATCTTTTGAGCTAGGTTGTTGAAATTTCATTTTTTGAGATACGTCCTAAATTTGATCAAGGTCACCAGTTCTCTCTAAGCAATTGAATCCAAATTTTGACACAGGACCTAGCAGCTAAATAAGCTCTTCGAGGAGGAATTCTTGGCCTAAGGTCACCAAATGCATTGAGAGGAGCCAAGCAGTCTTCTTCAGGGTGTGCATGAACTTGAGACTAAAAGTACACAATAACAACGTGGAGTGCACACATACCCACTGCCCCTCTTATTCCTCTCCTATGCAGTTGAGAACTGAGACCAACACAGTCTACACTGAAAGGACTGACTATGTCTTCTCCTATACCCATCCCCTACGCATACAGGTACATTGGCCATTTATGCACTAGGCTGGAAGTAAGGCTTAGCAGCTCAAACTTTGACCTCTCTCTACACTGACAAGTAAACCAATTGAAAAATGCTAAGATGGAGATAGTCTTAGTTGAGTTCCCCCTCCTCTACACCAATGGAGTCAAAGTTATACTGAAACCAGGGTCAATAAATCATCATTAAGGATGCCCCTGAGTCACATAATGACTTGGGAAAAAAACATTTTAACCTTTTCTGTTTTATTGTATTTTTATTTATTTTGTCAGAAATTTCCCAAATTCCTTTTAGTCTGTTTCATATTGTACTTAAGAGATTGGACATCACTGCACGCTTGATATGTTTTCCTATGACCCCTCAAGACTGTTATTCTCAACTCCCTGTCATAGGCTTTATCCCTTCCCCACGTCCATCCCACCATTGACCTCACTCCTCCATTGTCCTTAGAGAAACTCCGATGTATATATAAAATATATAGTTGAGTGAATTACCACAGTTTATTACATAGAGAAATGTGTTATTAGAAATTTTGTTGTTGAGTTATTTCGGCCTTCTCTGACTCTTCGTGACCCCATTTGCAGTTTTCTTGGTGAAGATGCTGGAGTAGGTTGCCGTTTGCTTATCCAGCTCATTTTACCCATGACGAAACTCAGGTAAACAGGGTTGAGTGACTTGCCCAGGGTTACACAGCTAGTAAGTGTCTGAGGCCAAATTTGAACTCAGGAAAATGAGTCTTCCTGACTTTAGGCCTGATATTCTATAGTTCCATCTAGCTGCCTCCAACTTTTGTTAAAAATACTTGAGCTTAAGTTCATTATCTGACATAATGTGATGGGCAAATCACATAACCTCTTAATACCATAGGCAATTTTTGAAGACCATTATGAAGACCCTAATATTAAACTTTCCAAATCAATGAAATGACATGTATAGTTCATGTTTGTGTGTGATTATTTTTTTTAATTAAAACTAAATCGTATTGTGGCAATTGAATTCTTTCAGGTCTAATACTGATTCTAAGAGTGCACTGAATTGGATAAAATAAAACTGTCTTCTTATCACTCTAAAGATGAGAACTAGGTACTTTCTTTCTTAAATTCAATCTTTACTAGAAACAACTATCTTGAAAATGCTTGGAAAGTCCTTTAATATTTCCTAAACATCTAGTTAATTGCACATGAAATCATTGACAATATATAGTATGTGGCACGCATTTCTTTTCCAGCACTTAAAAGCTAGGTGATATCACCTGGCTCATGTTGCTTATTTTAATTAACATAACTAAATAACAAAAAAGGGTGGTGCCTTTCAGTTCAGTTTTATCTCCAAGGATTTGTAACCCTTAAATCGTGGAATCACAGGATAATAGATCCAGAGCAGGAAGGTAAATCTATTTTAATCCTATTTTCTTACAGATGAGTAAACTGAGACTAAAGGAGACTGAATCTCTTGTCCATAAGTGGTAAGTAGCAGAGGTGGGTTTATCCTCAGATCTTCTGATTCTAGAGTCAGTGCTCTATCCTACATACCATGAAGGACCAACTAATTTTAATGTTCTTTCTGAATATCTTAAGGAAGCAAAAAAAATAAATCAGCATAGAACACCAATAATAATTTTTACAATTGTCTCCATATGTTCCTCCTATGTAGTTATCTTTCTAGGTTTGTATTTAGCCTTCAGCTCTCTTTTCTTTACATTCTTGTAACGAGTTGACCCCATAAAATTCCTTTTTTGTCGTCATTCAGTCATTTCAGTCCTGTTTGACTCTCACTGGTCCCATTGGGGGTTTCTTGGCAAAGATACAAGACTTGTTTCCCATTTTTTTTCTTCAATTCATTTTACAGATAAGGAAACTGAAGCAAACAAGGTTATGAGACTTGTCTAGATCACACAGCTAAAATTGTCTGAGGATGGATTTGAACTCATGAAGATGAGTCTTTATTATTCCAGGGCCAGTGTATATCCACCGAACTATGTAGCTCCCTCCAATTTCCTTTGCTGGAGCAATTAATTACCTCTATAGAATATGGTGAATTTGAAAATTTGTACAATTGCTGGAGAGGGACATAGTTTCACATCCCTTCTATGTTTCTTACTAGGTTATACACAAGGGAACATGATTCAAAGTCTCTGAGCCTCAATTTCTTCATCTATAAAAGGGAGATAAAAATACCTATGGAACCTCCCTCAAAGAACTATTTTACCAAATGAAAAGGTAGGTAAAATACTTTGTAAACCTTAACCATAACAAAATATGCACTCAGTTTTTAAATTTTACTTCATTCAGTTGCATACTTCAATCACTCATTTAATCAACAAGCATTTATTCAACAGAACTTCCTACTTGATTCTCAAGGTATCAGAGACATGTTAGAGTTTATAGAACAGGAGAGTGATGTGATCAGACCATCCCATTAGGAAAATAATTTTAGGAGCTGTGCAAAAATTGGATTTGAGAGAAGAAATATTTGAGGTAGAGAAACTAAGTAGGAAGAAACTTTAGCAATCCAGGCAAGAGGTGATGAAGGACTGAATGAATGACCATTGAAGTAGAGAGATGGGGATAGATTCAGGTTGTCTTGTAGAGGCAGGCTCAGCAACAGTTAGACACTTTGGATATAAGGAGTGAAATTGGGAGGTTCAGAAAATGAATAGGATCAATTCGCTACTCATTTAGACAAATGACTTTCCTTACTACCTGTTATTGGTGACAATCTTTTTTTTTTAATCATTTATCTATCTTATATTTATTTATTTATTTTATGTCCAGCATTTTGTGAGAAGTAATGAAGTTTGTAAACTTATAATTCCCCTCCCCCATTTTCTTTATGAGATTGCAGCCAGTTAAGTTTCTTTAATCTTAAAAAAAAATTCTCAAAGACCAACAATATTTAAGGAGGCAGAAATATTAAATCTCTCTTTCTCTTTTTTTTCTTCTGAAAACAGAGCCACAAGCCTCCTAGCAAGTAGGTGGCATAATGGATAAATTCCTAGGCCTGGAGCCAGGAACTAATGAAGATCTCAGTTCAAATCTGGCCTCAGATACTTACTAGATATATGACTGCTGATAAATCACCTAATATTTGTCTGATTCAGTTTCCTGGTCTGTAATACGGAGACAGTAATAGTAACTATTTCAAAGGGATATTGTGAGGATCAGTAAGATTTTTGTAAAACATAATTGGAATTTAATAAATGTTATTCCTTTCCTTTTTGTTTTACCCCTTTTCATCTTTCCCTCCAGACTTAAATTCTCCCTTAGAGAGAGATCGACTGGACTTCAGAGCTATTTAATAAGTCCACCCAAGCTGCATGTACACAACCCATCTGGAAATATACACCTATGATAGGACTCTAGCAATCAAATTTTAGTGTATTTTATAACAAAGATCATTGTTATGTAAGAAATACAAGGTTAGAGCAAAGACAGAGCAGGGAACTACAGAGATAGTAATCACAAGAATTCAGGAGGTGCTTAACAGTTTAAGCAGGTTGTGGTTTGGGAGGAGTATGGAGGGTATAAAGGGGGTTGGAGGAACAAAATGGAGTAGGTGCAAGATTGTTTGAAAAAGAAATTGGAGAAATTAAAAGTTTATTTTTTTTTTTTCCTGAGAGAGGCTTGGCAAAACACCAATAAAAGTACACACAATTAATACTTTGGCTTATTTATTCTGCATCTTCAGTTTTCATTATATTTGGATATTTGTGAACCTTGATGTAGGGACAGTCAATTCTAATCCTAAAGTGTTCCACTTAATTCCTAAGTGTTTGTATTGTTCTATGCATTTGGAAAGTGTGGAAAACCAAGAACATATCTTGAATAAAAACAAAAGAAAAATAAGCTAAGAGCGAGGGCATAAGGAATAAAGGTCACAATGTTAGTTCATACTGCTAAAAGTCTTCGTAATATTTATTCTAGTCATTCTGAAACAATTTTTATGGGGAGATGAAGGAAAGCTTAATTTCAAAATCATTCCAACAATTGACAGTGCTGATAAAAGTCAGAACTGAAGATAATTGTAGTGTTTAATTTTTGTTTTTTTTAATATAATGCATTGTTGATTTTTTAATAGTAAGGACAGACCCTGTGCTCTCCCAGTTGAGGGAGGGGATTAGAAGAACACACATATACTAGGAATTAACCAAAGCAAAGAAAACCACTTTTACTTTCTATTCATAATCACTAGAACTTGGATAAGTCACCCTTTCTCTGTTTAGCCACTTATAACATTTTTCACAAAGTGATTCTGAGAAGGTGGGGGGATGGCAAGTAGAGCAGAAGCAGGGAGTATACTTTTTCCATTAATCTATGTTATTCTCCATAACTTTTTACTCCTTTGCATTTTCAAGGAGACTTTTAACTTTGCATATTGGATGAATGAATGAATGAATGAATGAATGAAGCAATTACTAAATTCTTTCTATGTGGCAGAGACAGGATTTGAACACAAGTCCTATGGACTCAAATCCAGCACCCTTTACAATTCATAATGGTTTGACTTTCCTTTCGCTTTAGAAGGAAATATTCATTGGTTCAAAAACATGATCAAATTACTAACCACAATTTCAGCAAATGGATTCCCAACATTATAGTAATCATCAACTATATTTACGTAGCACCTCCTGGATAGTTTAAAAACTCAGACAAAGAATGTCCCAGCTCTCACTTGATGAATCAACTATTTGGCTTAATCTTCCAAAAATCTATCCCCAAATCTATGTTACTCAAGTTTCTATTATTCTTTACCTTATTTCCACTAGCCAAACGAAAAGCTTCTACTTCCTCTTTGTCTTTGATATTTTAAAAGGATATCTGTGACTTTTGTGGCCACGTTATGATTTGTTTGAAAACTAATCTACACATATTGTGTTCTCTCTCTCTTTCCTCAGAAATCAATCCTTTCAGATCCATCAGAAAAATTTAGAGGAAAACAAGAAAAACTCATTCCTCCGATCTGTCGTTATCTGAAACAAGTTAGCAAGCTCAGACTGAACTAAATTGTCTATCCATATAAAACAAATAAAAAGCAAAACAAAACATACACACAAACCCCAAAGCAAAGCTCCTCAAATTTCAAAAATAACTCTTTCCAGTCATCTATAAAATGGTGCTGGCTGCATTAAAATCATTCAGCTGGATTTGTTCTTGTTGTAATTTACAATGGAACACTAGTGAATGAAAGGCGAATGCTGACAGTTTAATTCAGTAGATAGAGGGATAGCCTTGGAATGAATGAATAAACGAATAGAAAAGCATTTATTAATCACTACTATGTGTACAACACTATGTTAAACACTGGGTATATAAAGAGAAAAACTGATACAGTCCCTGCTCCCATTCTAAAAGTAGCTCTCATTCTGAAAGGCTCTAGATGCTTAAAGGAGGTTTCAGTTTCAAGTCACAGAAAGACTTCTTGCTGCTCAGAGTGATTTAGCAAAGCGCATAATCATCCTTAAATGTTTTTTCCATTTTCTTTAATCTTTCTTTTTTCCCTACTAGTAAAACACATACATTTCTGATGTTAAATCATTTGACAATCCTAAGGATTTTGGTGCTAAGAACTTTCATCTGGGGACCTTTGTTAATTGTGGTGCTAAACGATTGGGAGTATGAGCATCTGCAAAATCTATTGTCAGATTGAGTTACCAGAGACATTTTTCCCAGGATGATGGCTACAGGAAGTTAATCAGTAGTTGGGGATGGTGGATTTGAGGAAGATAGCCCCCTTCTTTACAGGGTTTGCTCTCCTCAGTAATGGCTGAGGGACTGATTTGGAATCAGGGCTGGTTATCTGGGGAATAGCGGCCACTGTGATTCTCAGGACTCTTGTATTTAAGGAAGGACCTGGGCTGTTCACACTGTCTTCTGTTATTCACTGGGGGTAACTTGTGGCTTTAAGACTAGCTTGTTGGTCCAGTGGTTGGCAGTTCATCATCATCTAGGGGAATGGCTGACCTCTTTCCTACAGCAGGATGGGATGGTGGATGGGATGATGGAGGCCAGGGGTTCACTTAAGTTGCTTGGGCTAAATCCTGCCACTCACACATACATACTGCCTGTTTTATCCTGGACAATCACTTAACCTGTGGATATTCTTGGGAAACTCTCTGAAATGGCAAGCAAAAAAATATTTAGCTCTTTGTTTCAGTTATTCAAGTATTTAACACATTGTTTTAGCTCTTCAAGTGCCTTTGAGTTTCACCTGTGATTATATCAAGTCTTTGTTAGAAACAGAACCTGTGAAACTCACAGTGGGAGGAACTTTACAAAGACCAGAAAAGGAAGAATTTAAGAAGTGGGTGGAACAGGGAGGAGCCGATGATATAAATATATATGTATTTATATATATACACATATATATATGTATATACATACATATATATGTACATATATATGTGTATATATGTATATACATATATATGTATAAAAGCTTGAGAACAGCTGGAAGCAAGCAGTCTAGAGGCTAAGCAGCTAGTGTGAGTGAGAGAGAGGCATTTTTGCTTAAGGGTTCCTATTTTATTTTGAAGGCCTGATAGAGGGAAGGCTTGGGAATGTTGGTGTTTGCTGCATTGGTTATGTGTACCAACATCTTGGTTGTTATGATGGATTTGGCTTTCTGGTTTGGGGATCCAGCTTTCTTGTATTTGAATAAACGTTTTAGTTCTGTCTTCCATGTGGAGAGTCTGTTACATTTCGTGATTCACAACTACACCGGCATATTCATAGCCACCATTGGCACTATGAATATTGCATTGGCATTATACTTTCTCATATGAGAGTCAGATATAGTAAATTGTAAAGAGCTCAGACTCTGGTATCAGAGAACCCAGACCAGACTATTCTGCTTAATACCTATGTAATTTCTGGCAATGCATTAAGCTTTTTGGACCTCACTTTCCTCTTCTTTTAAATGTGAGGGCTAAATTAGATAACCTGCAAGGCCCATTGCAATTCTACATTGGTGATACATTAATCGCTCATTTAAAGACATTGGCAATCTACAACAGAGGAGAGGTTTTCTATACCAGAGAGATTCCCAAAATAGAAAAATCAAAGATCTAGATTTTTTTTTTAACTTAACATAGTTCTGTTTTAGGTAATGGGGAATTGAAACACATCCAGAGCCTAAAGATCTAGGGATTGTCTAGACATAAAATTCACATTACTGCATGATAACAATTAGTTAGGCAGCTGTTACAAATGAATGATTCACTTAGTGTTATGAGAAAATAAAAAAGGAGCAAAATGAGTTCTTATATAGTAGCCCATTTACCAGTAGGTCTCTGCAGTATTCCCTGAAATGCAACCACATAGACCAAGTGGCCTCAAGAGCATCATCTCAATGGTATTGGGCTTCTTGTTTTGCCCCACACAGACATAGTCCCTCCACAAAAACATAATGTTCACAACATTCCCATTTTCAAGTTCTATTTCCTTTCTTAGTGTCATTATTGCCACTCTATCTCCAACCTTGGCTAAGATAAGAATAATTTTGAAATGGTTTGCATTTTGAAATAGCCAAGTTCTAAGAGTAACTTGTAAAATAGAAACATATAACTCATGTAGTTTCAAGCTATATAATGATGCAGCTGTTATTAAAAGGGGTGAATGCTAATACATCTCAATGGCTACCTCTATTATGATAAATAAAATTTCTTTTCATGTTGCTGCAAGCAAATAAAGAAAAAAAAGGAAAAGATGCCAAAAATCCTATCATAATTTGTAAGTCCCTACCCCCCCCAACAAAGTTCCCCAAACTAAAGAAAAATATTTATTTTAAATTTTATTTGTGATTTTTTTTTAATGTCCAAATTTGAATTCATCATTTTTTACCTTAGGAGAAGTGGAGATTTTTGCATACATTTTCTATAATTCTGTAATTTATCATCACACCTAACAGGGAGTACAATGTATGGTGATAATTAGCAAATGTTGTCAAATGACACAATTATGTCTCTCTTAATGGCTCCCTATCCTTCCCCTATACCTTCAGCAGGGGTCACCTCTTTTACCCTCTTCCTTTCTCCTTCTGCATTCTACCTCTTGTTCAATTCATCCACTCAAAAAAGATAATATGTATATAACTTCATCCTTTTTCTTTTTTTCATATTCACTGCACTTACTCTAGTTCATTTACCTCATTACCTTTCGTCTTGACCAATAGGCTCCTACCTTAACTTCAGTCTTCATTCTATCAACTCCCCAATCCATCCTTGCTATTACTCCCAAGTGAGTTTATAATCACATTGGTCTGATGACTCAAAAGCCTTCTGTGGTTCCCTAGTGCTCTTGCACTAAACCCTAAATTTCTCAACCTAAAATTGAAGATCCTTTGTAACATTTTATCAACTTATTTAGTCAACCTTACCTCTCACAGCTCTAATTTCAACTGCATCAGATTTTGTGTCCCATATTCTTACCATTCCCCATCTATTATCTATTTTTTTTTGGTTAATGCTCATGCAATAACCATAATTTCTTCCTTTTTCTCCCTTACCCTGTCTATAGACTTTGAAGTGCATCTCTTTCTTTGCTATCTGGTGAAGGTCTGACTGTGAACATGAATATTTTCAAGCACTCTTTTCACTTGCACTCTCAGATGAAAATTATCACTCTCTCTTGATTGTTATTAAAGCAAAACATTTCTTGTGAACCTATCACAGTTTTTCCACTATCAAAGTTATTTGCATATATGTCTATCATGCCTTAGTGGTTTGTAGAAAGCAGGGATTTTTCTGATGAAGGTATTAAGATTGGACAGTCCATAGTTGCTACCCACGTAGAATTTATAATCAAAAAGACATAATAATTCTTATGCATTTTTAAAAGAATGTCATAATTAAGTCTACAAAATTAGTAATTTTGGTATATGGTTAAATAACAATGCCATTTAAGGACATTAGAACAATAAATCTTAGCATTCTTTTTAAAAAATGAGAGAAGTATGAATAATAGAACATGTGATTTTAGGAGTTAGATAACATAATAAAACATGGACTTGAGTTTAATATATAATATTTATTGTTTTTAAATTCTATTTCTTCTTAATTGGCTTTAATTGCCCATTCATGTCAACAAGGACTGACCTTGAATTTTCAATGAAATGACTCAGTGCTGGCCAGAAATCTTCAAATGTTTCCATTTGCATAAGCACAGAGGAAAAAGGTAATCATTGTCTCCAATAAAATGAGAAAGCATTTTTTATTTCATATATCCTAATGAAAACATTGTCCTGGAGGGGTGGAGCCAAGATGGTGGCCTAGAAGAAGCAAGGTTTCACAGGTCACACATAGCCACCTCAAATACCCATAAAATATAACTCTAAACAAATTTTAGGGCTCCAAAACTAACATAAAAATACAGGAAAACATATCTGCCGCTGAAGGCAGTTCAGCACTAAGGGCTCAGTACAACACAATGGGAGCTTAAACCAGCCCAGCCTGAAATCGTGGCTTGACCCTGGGGCAGCCAGATGAGCTGCAGATGGAGCTTCAGGAGAATGGATCAGTGGCAGCTGTGGCAGTTTCCAGAATTATCAAGCCATAAGAAATAAGGACTAAGTGAAAGGTTGGTGGATCTCAGCTAAATCTGGGGGAGAAAAGCAGTCCGGCCAAACTGCCTCCAGGTCAAAGAAGTGGCAGCAGCAGAGGCCCTGCATCTGCCTCCACATGGCTGCTTCAGAGCTTCCAGTCTGCAGATTGCACGGGGGCCAAGTGATTGCTCAGAGGCTAAGTATTCTTGTGTTGAATGGCTTAGATCCAGATTGTGATGTTGGGTGGTGGTTCTGGGGTGTGTGTTCAGTGAGCCAATGCTGGTGGGGGCTGAAGCAGCCTTCCAATAACTCTGGCAACGGAGAAAACCCCAGCTATTTGGCACAGAGCTTTCCCCCTGGAAGCAGAGCTTCACAGTTAAAAAATCAAGTAATTCACTGGCAAAATGAGCAGGCAAAGGAAGCAAAGTAAGAAAAGCAACTGAACTCTAGAATCCTTTTTTCAGGACAAAAAGGATCAAAGTATGGAATGGGAGGAAGACAACACAGTCAGAACTCCCGCACCAAAAGCTTCCAAGAAACATGAAAACTTCCTAAAAGCCATAGAGCAGCTCAAGAAGGATTTTGAAAACCAAATAAGAGAAGAGGAGGAAAAATTGGGAAGAGAAATGAGAATGATGCAAGAAAATCATGAAAAGAGAGTCAACAATCTGACTGAAGAAATTAACACCTTAAAAAATAGATTAACTCAAATGCCAAAAGAGGCCCAAAAAGGCAACGAGGAGAAGAATGCTCTAAAAAGTTGAATTTTACAGATGGAAAAAAGAATCTCAAAAGCTCACTGAGGAGAATAATTCCTTCAGAATTAGAGTGGAGCAAATGGAAGCAAATGACT
>JAQQSV010017130.1:0-11675 GCA_028646515.1 Pseudochirops corinnae
AGGGTTATACCTGCAAAGGGTCGGCAGCATACGTGATAACTCAACAGGAAGGGCATACCTGTAACATGAGAGATTCCTTGTCACCTTCTAATCGGGCCAGGCGTTCCTGGTAGGTTTCATTCGTAACTGCAGCTGGGTGGTTCACCTGGGATTAAAGAGAAAAAAAAAGACTTTTAAAAGGCTAGAGAAAAAAATCAATTTCCCAATTAACTAAGTGATTTGTGATGAATTATCAGTCAGAAGACCTGAGAAACCACCCAGAGAAAAAGGAAACCACAAGATTTCGAAATTCTTCACAACAATAGAGATGGAACAGACAAGATGCCACTCAGAGGTGTGTCTTCAGAGCCTTGCCAAACCATCAGGGGTGACCTCATCCCCTCCCCAGCCACTGCGAGCTCTGAGCGGGAGAAGCAGCTCTGGACGAACCTGACGTGTTGGGTTTGGTTTGCCCCTGGGCGCCATCCTCATGGCAGCCCACAGCAGGAAGAAGTGCCTTCTTGCTTCCAGAAGCCAAACACAATGGGAGACCACTCTACAATGACCCTTCTGTAACTGCAGGCCTGTTTCCATGCCCAGCACCACAGGTTCCCCACTGTGGGCAGCCTGAACCTAGACTTGAGTGGGCCTGTCCATGGCTGGGCCAGAGGAGAGAGAGGGATATCAGCCAGAGTTATCAGGCTCTAACTCCCACTTCCTCGGGTCAGCACCTCGACCTTGGAGAGTGTGTCTCCTACAGATGAACAGTTCTTATGTGAGGAAGTGGACTGAGCTCTAACTATTCCATTTGTCATACTCCAAACTATAACGGCTGGTCCACCAATGACCCCTTTCCCAGAGGCCATCAACCCTCAGTAGCGATCGCTCACGTATGTGTGGGGATTTTGCTGGTATAGTGCATAGAGTAAGGAAAACACGCGTTGGAAAACTGCCTTAGATACTTACTACACTACAGTTGTTTGACCCTGGGCAAGTCATTTGCCCTCTTTCAGTTTTGGCTTCCTCATCTGTAAAGTGGATACCACAGTACCCATTTAACAGGGTTGTTGTGAGGATCAAATGAGATAAAATATGTAGAACACTTTGCAGATCTTTAAAAAGCACTATATAAATGGTAGCTATAATTATTATTAATATATGTAATGTCAGAGAAGCATTAGAAGACTTATATGAACTGATACAAAGTGATATTATAAGAACCAGGGAAACAATATATACAATGACTACAACAAGATAAATGAAAAAATAAAAGCAACAAATCAAAACCGAATCCTGAAAAATTCTAATGACCAAGCTTGTCCCCAAAGAAGAGACATGAAAATGCCCCATCCTCCCTTCACTGCAGGATTATGGGAAAATATAAGTATGGAACACTGTCAGACCTTTTAGTTGGTTCTTTTTACTGAACATTTTCTGTCTTGTTTTTAGCCTTTATATAAGGCAGTGGTTCTCAACCTGTGGGTTATGTTCAATTTAAATACATCCTGCATATCAGATATTTACATTACGATTCATAACAGTAGCAAAATTACAGTTATGAAGTAGCAACAAAAATAATTTTATGGTTGGGGGTCACCACAACATGAGGAACTGTATTAAAGGGTCGTGGCATTAGGAAGGTTGAGAACCACTGATATAAGGGATGGATCTCTGGGAATGGGAGTAGGGTGGAATACAGTGGAAAAAGGAAAGAAAGAAAAGATACCAATAAACAGTTATTTTTAAAAAGCATGACTTGGACATTCTTAGGGATTCCCTGTCCCAAAGGCTTGTTCACAGGACTTTCGCCAAGAGGCCCAATCCTGTAAGTCAGGGAATGGAACCCAAGGGAACCTTAATGAGAAATTTATGTACGTGGGAGGGATCCCTAGTATCTCAAAGCTCTGCTATTAGTTGCATACTTGGTAGGCCCTCCCAAGTGGTGCTAATTGCTCTTTGCTCATTTTCTGTGTTGTGGAGTTCTAAACCAATAGACCTATCAGAAGTAATTAAAAAAAAAAGACCCAATACTCTTTACATCAGATGAAACTGCCCCCATCATCTAATTCAATCCTCATAACGACCCTACTATGTAGGTACTATGTACGATAATAATAATAATGATAGCTAACAGGGGCAGCTAGGTAGAACAGGGAATAGAGCACTGGTCCTGGAGTCAGGAGAATCTGAGTTCAAATCCAGCCCCAGATACTTACTAGCTGTGTGACCCTGGTAAAGTCACTTGACCCCAAATGCCTCAAAAAAAAGTTAGAAATTGTATAGCAAGTTAAGATTGGCCAACACTTGACATATGTTAACTCATTTGATTCTCACAATAATCCTGAAAGGGAGGTGCTATTATTATGCCCATTTTATGGATTAGAAAACTGTGGCACACAGAGGTTAAATGACTTGCCCACGGTCATACAGCTAGTATGTGTCTGAACCAATATTTGAACTCTGGTCTACCTGATTCCAAGTCCTACATTCTCTCTACCATACCACAGAAAGGCCTCATAATAACGGATAACATTATTATTATTATTCCTATTATTTACAGAAGAGGAAAACTAGAATCTACAGAAACTAAATGAATCCTAAGGTGACTTGGCTAATAAGCCTCAGAAGCAGGATTCTAACCCAGGCCTTCCTGATCCCAGCAGGAAAGTGACACAAAGTCCCCAAGTGATTCGGTGGCAGGACCTAGACAAGAACTCTGATTTCCAGTCTCCTAAGGCACTGTTCTGTCCACGATAGCCCCGAATGACACCCCCCTCCTCTGTAACAAACTTCCTAACATGGACATAGAGCCTTTTTTTTATTTGAGAAAAGAAAACCACGTTTTGCCTGACGGCTCATGTATAATCTATATCAAATTGCTTGCCTTCTCAAGGGAGGGAGAGAATTTGGAACTCAAAATTAAAAGAAAAAAAGGCAATGTTAAAAATTTTTGTTCACATGTAATTGAGAGAAGAAAAAAAGAGTGGGGACTGAAATGAATTTCTGGAAGATGCTTTTGGCTACATCTTGTAGTTCGGCCTTTAAATCAGTAAGTATCCTTGTTCCGGCTCTTAACTGATTTCAACTAGAGTAATTCAGATCAGATTATTTCCATAACCTGAAAAAGGAAACTCAGAGATTACTGTTCTTACTAACGGGTTTACTGGACAGTTCAGCTGCTGAGGAATTATCCACATCTGCCCAGAGAAAGGGGGAAGTTCTAGAGGCACATCTGAAATCTGGCAGTCCCGAGGGATGGGCAAATTCTGAACTTTATCACTTTCTCCAAGCACTGCAGTCAACAAGTACAAGAGCAAACATTATTCACATTCTCTGCCAGAGAGAAGATGTAAATTATGAAGGAGGAAAGAGCTCTGAGGTCACGTCACAGCATTCTACGTGTCCTACCACTGTTGAACATTCCATTGTGGAGAGCCGTTACTGGTTGTGACCCTGGGCAAGACACCTCAAGTCTGTATCTGCTTTCCTAAACCGTAAAACTCTGTGTGTGTGTGTGTGTGTGTGTGTGTGTGTGTGTGTGAGAGAGATACAACAGCACCAACTTATCAGAGTAGTTATGCAGATCAAATGAGTTATTTGTAAAATGCTTACAGTGTCAGGCACATGGTACATCATAAGTCTGTTCTTTTTTCTGACCTATTTATTATCTTCCTTCCAAAATGTTCTTTGACTCTCTGAATCGGAAGGAACCTTAAATGCTCTCTGACCTGTAGTACCTGATAATAAAGAATCCTCTTTACCAATGGTTCTTAAACTTTTTGGTTTTAGGATCTCCTTTACACCCTTAAAATTTATTGGAAATTCAATCAGGATCCTTGGACACCAAAAAAAACCAAACCAAGATGATAAGTTTAAGATGGGAGAGAAATGGGTAGAATGCATTTGTTCTGAAAATGATCTGAGGGGGTTTAGTGGACAGCAAGCTCAGTGTCAACAATGTGACCTAGTTGCTAAGAATGCCAAAGTCAAATTGGATTGCATTAAGATGGACACATCTTCCAGGAATAAGAGGACACCTTACCCTGCCCTTGTCAGATGTCATCTGAAGAAATGCAGTCAGTTCTGAGTACCATGGTTTAAGAAAGACACCAATAAGCTGAACAGTGAAGAGTCTTGCATCCCTGCCACAAGGGTCGATGGAAGGAACTGGGCATGTTTGGCCTGGAGAAGAGCCAACTCTGGGGGTACATGAGATGGCTGCCTTCAAGTATTGACAGAGCTGTCATGTAAAGGATGGATTCTATTTGTTCTTTTTCCCACTAGCTGCATTCCTTGGATTGGACTCCCCCATGATTGTGCTCCTAGGAAACCTCATCAGCAGCAAACTCATCATCCTGAGAGACTGAATCAACAATGAACCAGGAGTAACGGGCAGAAGTTGCAAAGAGGCTTGATGTCAGGAAAAACTTACTAACAATTAGAGCTATGTAAAAGTGGAAGGGAAAGTCTTGGGAGGTGCTGGGGTGGCACAGTAGATAGAACACCAGAGTAGGGTATCAGGAAGGCTTGAGTTTGAACTCTGCCTCAGATACCTGGGTGACCCTCGGCAAGTCACTTAACCTCTACGTGCCCACAACAAAGAAGGCGCTGTGCTCTATGAGCAAAGCCAAATCACAGTAGCACAAAGGAAATCTAGAGAAATCTCCAAACCAAATGTTCAAATGGGCTCCTGGTGCCCCACCTCTGGTAGGGCATTCCAAGCTTGTATTGCACTATCAGCTACAGTGGAACACAATGTACCTTGACCCCCCCAACACCATGATGGTATTGGTCAAGAAAGACAAACAAAATCAGCTGCCCCCGTTTCCTCATTTTTAAATCGGACATAATAATTATACCTACCCAGCAGGGTTGTTCCAAGGATCAAACAAGGTAATACATCTAACAGGCTTTGCAAACCTCAAGGTGCTACATAAATGCTAGCTTCATCATAATCTTTCAGCAGAAGGGAGACGACAATTTGTTGGCTACATCATAGTGAGGATTCCTCTCGTGTATGGCTTAAGTCTTGATGGTCAGGGGCTCTTTCTTAATTCTCCAATTCTGAGATTCTGTGACTATACCATGGTGATCTAAGGCTGGTAAATAATCTTTTCAGGTCCCTCAGCACCCTGCTCCTGGTCTTGAAGCTTAGAGGTGTCATTTTTGGGTTAAATAACTCAGTTTATGTGGTGACTGGGGGCCAACCAGAACCCTGACCCTGTAAGAAAAGCACAAGGATCAATACAGATCCCCAGGTGTCTCCTCTCCAGAAAATTAACTAGGTGGAATGAAGGTGGGGCCATTTGAGGCTACTCCCCCCAGAAGTTCCATGGGTATTCCTCCACTCCCAGGCTTCAGACTCCATTTCAACTCTAAGCAAGTGAAAAAAGGCTGATGAAGGCACTGTACCACATAGCCTCAAATTCTTCAGTGACCGTGTAATGGATTAAAATGCTGCTTTAATAAGAAAACAGGAGGATAATCTATCTTTGGTGCTGGAATGGTTTATCCAAGAGCTTTCTGTTTGGCAAAGGTGCTGAGCAGACAGAGGGATGGAATAGGCTTCTGTCTGCTGTTGTCTCAGCTCTTTCTGAAGAGGCCAGCGGGGAGGGGGAAGGGGACAGCCTGCAGTTGCCTGTGTTTACGGTCAGCTTGGGGGTCAGATTACAAATGACAAGAGCTGAAATCTCTCCACACAAGCCTCGCTCAGCATCTCAGCCAGTGCTAAGGACTTGTTCTGACATCCAGGGTATGAAATTTCCATGAAGCCTGCTCCAAAGAGCTTTGTTTGTGGGGCTGCCTAGGGGCTCGAACTAGTAGACGTTTCAAGGAGGGACTGGAAGGAGCTAAGAAAATATCAGCAGCCAACAAGTTTTAGGTTCGTAGTATTTTTTTTAGGAAGTCCTTCACCCTCAACAAAGTTAATGCGGGAGAAATCATATATTCAATAAACAGAATTCTGTCATGTGCAGTGCCCGGGGCTTGGCTGGGTGCAATCAGGGATGGATATATCTTTGCTCTCACAGAGATCATAAGGAAGGAAATGAGCACCTATTACGTGTCAAGCACTAGGCTAAATACTTTACAAATGTTATTTTGTTCATGCAGCACCAGGACCCAGCTGCTATCATCATCCCATCTTACAGCTGAGGAAATTGAGGCTGAGGGAGGTTAAGTCACTCACCCATTGTCACACAGCTATTAGACCCCAGGCCCTCCTGACTCTAGGCTGGGCACTCTATCCACTGTGCCGCCTAACTGCCCCTGCTTGAAAGATCACTGGATCTCAGATACCGAGAAGGAAAGGACCTATGAGAGCAACCATTCTGTTAAAGAGACAGGAAAACTTATCAGGAATTGGGAAACAAGCGTCTCACTTGTCCAAGGTCACACAGGTATTGCAAGGCAGAATTAGGGTCCAAACCCAGGTTCAGTGCCTCCAAAACCAGTGTTCTATCCATTGGAAAACCCAGCACTTCCTAGATGGACGTATTAAAAAAAAAATAACTCCAATGCCAGGCAATCTAGAGACGTTCCAAAGATCTGGTGAAAACCACAAGCGTTATGAGGTCATCTGACAAAGTCTGCTGTGGGTTCCAGTAGTGGAGGAACACTTCCTAGAGGTAAACACAGGATTTTAACAGCAGAGACAAGGAGAGGGAATATTTTAAGCTGGGGGGGTGGTGGTAGGAAGGGAGAAATATTGTGAACAAAAGCAGAAAGAGAGGAGTAAGTCTGTAAATAGGGGAGAAGTCACTCTAAGCCTACTTGGAGCAAAGAGATCCTTCCCCTAGAGGAATAGCTGGAGATCAAGGCTGAAAAGGCAAATCTGAGACTGAGGACAATCTTGAATGTTTGGCCAAGAAGCCTATGTTTTATCTTGGTTGGGGGAGAAGGAGAGAGAGAAAAAGAGAGAGAGAGACAGAGAGAGAGAAAGAGAGAGAGAGAGAGAGAGAGAGAGAGAGAGAGAGAGAGAGAGAGGGAGAGGGAGAGGGAGAGAGAGAGAGAGAGGAAGGGAAGGGTAGGGAGTCAAAGGTTTAGGGCAAAAGAACAATTGTTTAAAACCAGTATTTTGACCATGCTGGCATCTGGCAAGATCAATACTTTGTGTCTGATTTTAAAAGATATTCTCCAACTACCCTGCTGCACAGCCTCAGATGATAACTCTCTTTCCTTCTCTGGGTCCCATCTCTCTCTCTCTCTCTCTCTCATATACACACACATACGCACATACCCACACCCTCAAATTCACAATAGGATGAGAACTAGAGCTAGAAGTCGCCCTTCATTTTGCAGATGAGGAAACTGAGGCCCAGGGAGGTTAAGGAGATCAGCTGAGGTGACACAGGTAGAGGTAGGATTTGAACCCAGGTTCTCTGACTGGAGAGCCAGTGCTCTTTGCACACTATTTCCCTTTCTCTAAGGTCCTCAGTAGCTCCAACCATCTGAAGCCTAGGAATATCACATGGACCGCAAGAAACTGTGTCAGACCTAGGTGGGAGTCCACTCTCGGAAGCCCATGAGTGTAGTGGCCTCAGTAGCTGGGTCTCCTTACAAGTGAGGGGCCTCAGCTGACAAATCCGTGTTTCCCCACAGGGGTGTCCATCTGCAGTCCGAGGCCCGGACAAAGCATCAGAAAAGGCTGCCTTAAGTTTGATTGCAAAGTTATCACCTCCATGGAGATAGAACAGCTTCTCCTCCCCAGGGGGGAGTGGAGATCCTTCACTGGTGATGCAGGATTCCATCCCCCCAACTCTTGGCTCCCTGGGCCAAAGCAGAATGAGAATTATAAAGGCATCCTCCTCTCTCAATTCAACCAGCTGGAGACTCAGGTTAAGACTTGGCCAGTATAAGATTACACACAGCCATTTCCTGTTCTCCCCCCAGAGAGACTCTGCTTTCTACCCTGGAGCAAATAGTTGTATTTTTTTTTCCTTCATTGCAAATGACTTCCCCCATCTCCAAGTCTCCTCCAACCTTTCCCCAAGTTCAGTCTCCCAGCCAAAGAAAGTGAGCAGAGGTAAGTATTGACCAGAGGCCTTGAAAGGCAATCTCTAGTCTATGAGATGCCAGGGGCTGCAATGGCAGGCAGTACAGTTAAGGTGGCCAGCACAGGCCAGACCCAATTTGGAGAAAACAAAATGTACTTTTAACAAGGCGCTGCAAAGCCCTTTGTCAGCTTATGTGTCCTGACTCGTGGGTTTGGAAAATATGGTCCTCATGATTGCTTGTTGAGCCAGGAGCCAGGAAGGCAGGGATAGTACTTAGGGATTTGGTCTCAGGTCCTCTGACTTTAAAGGCAACCCTGCCTCCCTTTGTGCAGAAAAACCACCTGACTCTGTATAAAGGATCATAGCTATACCCAGACACAGTTGGTCACTAGCAGCATTGTGTCTGTGTATGAACAAAGTGACTGTGTCAAGTTCCTCAGGGTCGCAGAGGGGAGGAAGCGGAAGGCAGGGAGGGTGCGTGGGCCTTCTCAGTTGTATCTAATTCAGGAAGATGTTCCCAGGACATAACCAGCTCCATAAAGGGCCAGATCTGACCTCTTCACTGGCGCTCATCTCCATTTCCATGTGATTCCATTTGGAAATGACAAAGCAAGTCTTTTTCTTTCTGTTCTGAATTTATGAGGTTGGGTTTTCTTATTTTATTTTCTACCGCTGAACATTTAATCTGAAATCACTTAAAGGAATACAAAATGTGATAATTAAATATATTCCTATTATTGCAGATTTAAACCTCTCCATTTTTCTTTGTGCCACCTCCCACCAGCACAGTGCTAGAGCATACAGTGGGCATATAACATTTGTTGAACTGAACTGAATATGAAATCTTAGACCCAGCCTCATGTACCAGACCAGAACATTCCTCAGTCAAATCAAATTCTTTCATTCATGAACACAAAGGGCTACTTGACAAAACCCACAACAAACTGATTACCCCAAACCACATATTCCCCAAGTGTTTAGGGCACACTTACAGTAAGTTTTTCCTTAGGAAATTCAAAAGCTAATGGGTTACTCAGAGCTGTGGTTGTCACTCCACACTCAAACACAAAGGATGAAGAAAAGTCAAAGATTCTTCTGCATTCAGCAGCCCACTGAAGCAAGCTGTCATCTTTTTTCTTACAAAGTCCGTAGACTGGACAGACCCTGGGCACTCAGAATCTTAAGAATGTCCAACTGTTTAGATGGCCCATTGGCAAAAAGAGAAAAGATCTCTGCTGCCCTGCTGCTAGCTCCCGGCCCATCGCCCCGAGGTCCATGTTAAAGACAAAGCCAGCTGAGGCTTCCTCCCCCCCAAACCCCCAGAGGTATGCCTATAATTAGATTCTTATGAAGAACTTGGCAATGGCAGCGGTTGGAGGTTCTAAATATGCTCTTCCCACACACAGTTGCAACTTTCTAAAGTACCTCCCTCAACCCATCTTTAAAGGGCCACGAAAGACAGCAACAAGCCACTTACCCTCTTCAGCCATGGCAAATGCTTGTAGATATCAATCTCACCATCCATGCTTCGTACCCATGTCAGCAATTTTCTTCCTCGGGTCTAAAAGGCACTTTTTCTTGGACCGGAGACCAAGTTTTCTCGTCTAAGGACCGCTGCTCCCCTGCCCCCTGCCTCAGGAATGCGAAGCTGCTTTCGCATTTTCCCAGGTCCCTGATCTCTGGCTGGCCAGCCGCCTTTTCCTAAACTGCTCCATATACACATATACTCAGGGCCACTGGAGCATCCCCCACTCCCGCCCCACCCCCACAGCTACTCAACTTTTAGGCGTCCCCTTTGCTGGGAGGCATTCCCCGAAGTCAGCTCTAAGACCGAGAAGACTCAGATTATCATTTGCAGAAGACTCAGGCACTTTCTTTTTAGAAGTAAGTCAAAAAGAGAAAGCCTAAGCACACAGAGAGAAACGATCCTGCAGAAATGCCTTCCCTGGCTTTCTGCTGCTGGAGTGGCTGGAACTCATTACCCAAAGACCCCTTATTTCCTGTCTGTTTGACTCAGTGGTTGCCAGCAGACTTTCCCACTCTCCGCCTCTCCTAGTTTATTTAGGGCTGAGGATAAGGCTAAAAATAAGTGGTACTCTTTGGGTTACTTACTGGTTCTCACACAGTCTTGTCCTTCCCTTCCCACCCCCACCCCCCTCAAAAAACAAGGGACTTTGGTTCCTTTGAGGCTAAGAACATAGAAATGAGACGGAGTCTATCTTTTACAAGAGCAGCAGTAGCTCTGAAGTGGAAATTATCACAGAAACTCTTCCCTGGCTATAATGGGACACATGTCCCCAAATTCTGTTCAGACGTCTCCTGAGGCTCTGGAGCAGACAAAGCTTTTTAAGGGGAAGGAAGTGGCCTACTGGAATCTGCTCTGTTGTCTAACCAGTCTTCGGGGATGCTTAGCTTCCTCCCTCCTGAACCAACTCCCCTTTTAAAATTTCAACATTACAGCACAAAGAACAGGTTTCCCATTCCCATAGGCATTTGGATGGGCTTGAAAAGTAGTTTCTGTGCAAAGCCTTGGATTCCCCGAATTCTCCATCCTTAGCTCCACCTCCTAAATTACGGAGCTCCCTTCAAAACAACTCAGGTGCTACCCCCCACCAAGCTCCCCTTCCCCTTTTTCGATGACCCATGGCTAGTGCTTTCTCCCTCTAGAAAATATTTTGCGTTTTTATTTATGTGTATACTTGTATCCGTGCAGTAGAAAGTAAGCTTCTCCAGGGCAAAAATTGTTGCTTTAAAAATTTTTTTGTTATTGTATCCCCAGAACCTAGCAGGGTCCTGTAGCTAGGGTAAATACTTAATAAACATTTGTTGAATTGAATCGAGCTCCCCAGAAGCAATGGCTCCTGGTTGATGGGAGGAGTCCAGAAGGGGATTAAGGATAAGTCCCCGTTCTTAGGAACCAGAGGTATTCCACCCCTCCTAGCATCCTTTACGATCCTAACAAAAGTCTAACTTCATTCAAGTCCTGGTGCAATTTTCAGGGTGCCTCCTCTTCTAAGAAGAGTTCCAGCAACTTCCTGCCTTCACACATGGTTACCACATTTGAGATCTCTCCTCCAACAGCTTTTCCCACTCATTAACAGTTCTTCAACATGTAGCTCAAGATTTGGGATGAACGTTATCTTTAATAGGAGTACGAGTGGGGTGTGTGTTGTGTGTGTGGCAAGCAGGCACACACATACAAATGTGAAAGCAGAAAGGAAAGAAAATCCTAACAGTGTCTCTGATTTGCCTTTTTATGATTGCAAGTTGACATCTACTCAAGTCATCGTGGAGCAAGGTCTCTAATGGGGAGACTCAGGGTTCCAAAAGATCTTGGGTACCAGCGTCATATTTCTTCAAAATTTCAAAGATGCATAATTTCATCAATGCAGGTCTCTGCACCATCAATTCTCCCTTTGCTAACTCACGTGGAAACCCCTTTACACCTTAGTAGAAAGTCTTTGTAAGCTACTGTGGACTTTATATCTCTTTTTTTTTTTGAGGGGGAAGGCAAGGCAATTGGGGTTAAGTGACTTGCCCAAGGTCACACAGCTAGTAAGTATTTCAAGTGTCTGAGGCTGGATTTGAACTCAGGTCCTACTGACTCCAGGGCGCGTGCTCTTTTCACTGTGCCACCTCACTACCTCTGATACTGTGGACTTAAAAAAAAAAAAACATTCTGTGGCCAGTCTCCTGATGAGT
>JAQQSV010017131.1:0-11675 GCA_028646515.1 Pseudochirops corinnae
TTCAGCCATGTTGTTGACTCTCTTTTCATGATTTTCTCGCATCATTCTCATTTCTCTTCCCAATTTTTCGTCTACTTCTCTTATTTGGTTTTCAAAATCCTTTTAAAGCTCCTTTATGGCCTGTGACCAGTTCATATTTTTCTTGGAAGCTTTTGGTGCAGGAGTTCTGACTGTGTTGTCTTCTTCCTGTTCCATGCTTTGATCCTTTTTGTCCCCCAAAAAAGGAGTCTAAAGTTGGATGGCTGTGCTTGCTTTGCTTCCTTTGCCTGCTCATGTTGCCAGTCAATTACTTGAGTTTTGAGCTCTTTGTCACAGTAGAACTCTGCTTCCAGTGGTGAGAGCTTTGTCCCAAGTTGCTGGGATTTTCACAGCTGCCTGAGCTATAAGGAGGCCTCCTTCTCTACAGCCCCCAACACCTTTGGCTCACTAATCACCTACCTCAGGACCACTATCCAAGACTGCGATCCAGATCCAGGCAGATTAAGGCAAGAGTGCTTAGCCTTTTAATGGTTGCTTACCCCCCCCCCCCCACAATCTGCAGTCTGGGAGTTCTGAAGCAGCTATGTAGAGGTGGCTACACTACTGCCACTTCCACCACTTCTGGCTCTGGCGGCAGAGGGCCCCATCTGCTCCTCTATCTCCGCCCCTGCAAAATCGAGCCTAGTTCCACTGACCTTTTACTCCGTCTTTGGCATTTATGGTTTGATAACTCTGGAAACCTCCACAGCTGCTGGTGATTCACTCTCCTGAATGCTCTAGCTGGGTCTCTTCCTGGCTGTCCTGATGCTAAAACCTGGGGTCCGTGCAGGGCTGGGCTCAGATACCAGTGTACTGTGATGGACCATTCCTGTCTGCCTGCTAGGCTGCCTTCAGCAGGAGATTTGTTTCTCTACTATTTTGTGGGTTCTGGAGCTCTAAAATTTGTTTTGAGTTATATTTTATAGGTATTTGAAATGGTTATGGGGGGAGCCACGGAGTTTTCCTGCTTCTACGCTGCCATCTTGACTGCTCCCCCCAAGGCTTTTTTTTAAGTCATAGTAGGACAAATCTTTACCATCACATAATTGAATTAAAAATGAAGAGAATATAATATCTCACCGTGTTCATAGTATTTTGATTATTTCCTTTAAATATCATTAAGTAGAACAAAACAGCTTTTGAAAAACTTTTCCCTCAAAAGGTAATTCTCATATAAGTGTCAAAATTATATAAAAGTGCTTGAAAGATAAAATAACAGAAATAACTTCATTGTCGATCTTGCAGTTGTTAATATTATGAACTAGTAATATGTCTGCTCACCAAAGAATTTTTTGCCATTGCCATGGAGGTGACCCAGCATATGGTCCAAGTTGAAGAGACATTACTTATAGGGAGATTTTCCCTATGTGTCTTTTGATGTTGTACTGATTGCATCAAGCCCAAGACTGATATTGAAAAAAAATCTCTTAAGTTATATTCATTTATGTTCATCTACATATGCATTAATATGTAGAAAAAGTAGAGAACAGAACAACTAAGGGGCAGGACAGGGAAGGAGGGAAATATAGTCATTCTTGTACAATATGTCCTTACATACAGAGGATTCCCATGCCCTCAAATCTATGACAAAAAGGCATGAATAAAGCTATTTTTAGAAATAGTAGGGATTATGTTAAGTTTGTCAACAGAAAATTGTTCCTCCATACTTTTATGGAGTGCTTGACAGAGAGAGAAACATATACACAAAGAGAGAGAAAGAGAAAGAGAGAGAGAAAGAGAAAGAGAGAGAGAAAGAGAGAGAGAGAGAGAGAAAGAGAGAGATCATGCAGTCCTTTCTTCTCTGGTCACTTGTCTAATTTCCACTCACACTTATAGTTTCAATTCCCAAAGGGAGGCTGACTCTTACTCTCCTCAGGGTTCTACAGATAACAGTTAGGAGTTGGGGTTTGTGATACTGTCGGTCCTGCGCACCCACCAATATGTTCCCCTTTATCAATCAAAATCCATTGAATAACATTAACTGTTAGAAAAGAGATTTACTGAGAAGATACAATAAGAATAGCAGTAACAAAATTATTCTCCCTGAATTGGGGCACATTTTCCCTTTTCACACTCAAAGTCCCTGGAAAACTGAGCTCAAAAATGGCTACAGTGGAGGCAAGGCACAAATGTAGAGAACACACATAACAAAGGGATAACTCCCAACTCCTGGTCGGGGATTTTTTTTTTTCTTTTCCTCCTGAAATTCTTCTCAGATATTGCTTTCTGCTAGGCTCCATAAGTCCATATCTAGTACTTTTCTCTTCAAAGGTCATATTCCCTGAAGTGCCTGCCATTTCCATATCTATCTGCAGGCACTCAGTCTGTTGACATCTACTATTACCTCAGTGGCTACTTATATTGTTTCTGATAGATTATGTTACTAATTCTCACTGCCAGTGAGTCCTCTGATGTATTTGATGAATCACTTGAACTCATAAAGTTGCTGCCTTGACAAATCCATCTATGGATACTCTATTTTAAGATCGAGAAACAACAAATACAAAACAAACAGAGCTCCATGTGCTCACAGACATATGGCAGTTGGGCAGAGCAATTCAGCTTAATGCTTCTTTCTCTCCTGACAGCTCACAGTGGTTCTTACTTCTCTTGATATGTGGAAGAAAAAGAAAACACATAAGGTTGGGTCATCCCTTTTACATTTTAACTCAGTTCTGGCTCAGTACTTCATGAGTCCATGGTTCTTCTAGTTCTGTAGCCATTGAAAAGATATTTCATCATCTCACATTTATCAGCCCCTTTGTCATGAATACCTAGAAATAAGTTTCCAAAGTTGGATTAGAATCTGAGAGGACAATGACATGGGCCTACAGGTAAACAGGAGGAAGGGAGCAATCTGGATTCCCTTTGAGAAATAATCACAGATTTCCATTAAGTGCCTCCATGAAATAAAGGCCCAGTTTTTAGTATCATTCTTGTATGTACCACATCGTTGTAAGTCACAGAACACAACATTCTCTAAAGAATTAATGTTGAGGATAGCCTGAAAAGTGATAGAAATGTGTATGATAGGTGTGAGCAGCCCAAAACACATTGTAAACAAGGAATTAAGATGAAGGATGTTAGAAAATGCAGTCAAATTAAAATAAAAAAATGAAAAATAAAATGGGCTGGCAATATAATAAAGGTGAGGAATAATTAATAGCCAGCATGTATGCTCCATTCTCTATTAAGATGTCTGGCATATCAAGAGAACCATAGAAAAGTTCCTAGGTCATTGGATAAATACCTTGATGTGAACTTAAAGGAAGATATGAACAAGACTTGTACTGGATGTATAGGCATAGCTAGAGTCATCTTGGCATCACTGGAAGGAATACCAGAATTTACTCAATCACAGGTCTATTTGAGTATTTGAGTGACTATCCATTAAATTTATCTGTAGGTTTGTGTATACATATAAAATTAGATTAAGAGGCACCCAAATACAATTACATTCAACATGCTTCTGCTTCCACCTTTGAAAATAAACATTTTTGCCTTGACTAATTGCATTTTTAAGGAGGGGACAACAACAAAAAGAAGTAGCACAACTGTCTTAATAAAACTGCCAACCCCGGGCAATTTGAACCGCCCATAGTTTCAGAAATACCTTCTGTCACTCATACCTACTTCTGGCTATCTCTATTTTTATCTGTTGACTTTCCGACACTCAAATGGCTTTCAGTGCTGTCAGATGACTTTTCTGACAGCAATGTCCCCAACCATTAACTGCTTTATGAAGAAGGTATTACTCTATTTTCAGCTGCCAGGGAGGTATTTCAGAAGACAACTACCATACTACTATTCACTTAACAGGTATGAAGGAACAATTTCAGGAGACAAACTTGATATAATTCTCCAGTGTGTTTTTATCTTCTTTCTTTAACGCCTTTATATCAGACTTGAGGATAAGTATATCCTATACTGCTGCTGAGAGAGGAATTGTAGGAAACCTTTAAGCCTTTTTGGACCAAAGACAGCATAAAAATACATTTAATAGGGACATTTATTAACTCCATGAACTTCAGATTTTGGGGAAAAATGGTCTGTTGGATCAATAACTCAGAGATTAAAGCTGACATAATTGAATAGCCACTCATCCTCACTAGCACATCACTCTATAACATGACCTATAGGAGATAGTCATTTGAAGAAAGGCAATGTGAATCTCATTAAGGAAAATGAAGCATTAAAACTCAAGGTGGAACCAGTAAAGAATTAAATTAGTTTGGTGAAATCATAATCTTGCTTGACTGAAGTTGTTTGAAAATGGAGAACCAGAGCCCTAGGTTAGGACTGATTGTAGCCATCCTGATATCATAATCATAAGGGTAAGCAACTGGGATGTATGCACATGCCCTCAGAAAAAGAGCTTTAAAGTTTAGATCAAAATGGAAATGGTCAGTTTCGTGATTTTATGTTTCTTCTTCCTGCATGATTGTAGTTTGAGAATGTGATGCAGCATATTACATTCCCATCATTCACAGCATGTCTGGCTGACAGCCACTGTTGGGGCACTTAAGAGTAGATTTGTGTAATGGATATTTTGATTGGATATTCTAATTAATTTGAAAACATTATTTCCAGTTTGGAAGAGCTTAACATATTTGAATAAGAGATAAAACATTGAGGGCTTTCAACATTTCAATCTATGCAGTTGTTGCAGATGGAAGGAAAATTAATTCCATGAGATTCATAGTTTTATCTCCATTTTTCTATTGGATTAACAGAGGACAAGCACTTTCTCATGCTGTGTTGGTTGTCATCTAATTAAAGCACACAGCTCTCCACCTTGTTGGAATAGATTGATGAAGTGTTTGGAGGGATAGGCAGAAAGGAAATAATAGTGGTCAAGTTTTACTGAGCTGTAATTTATTTACTCTCACCTGCTAGCAGCAATTATATTTTTTAAAAAGGACGTGATTTGGTTTGTTACTCTTAAGAAAATAATAAAATGAAGACATTTAAAGTATCTTTCATAATTCAATTCAATTCAATAAATTTTTATCATTCACCCATTATATACAAAGACCTATTTTAGATATTGGGGAAACTAGTGAAATTGAGATAAGACACAATCCCTGCCCTCATGGAGTTTATAGTTAGTAGACACAGAGAACAACACCAACAGAGAACAGCACCAACACTATATGACACCAGCAATATATGACTCATATGAGATTTCCTAACAAGGGAGAACTCCTTATCTGTAAAATTGTTCAGAAAACACAAATGACAGCTGTTCTGTAACTTAGTAGATAAAATTGTTGGGAAAGTCCTAAAAGGCTAAGAGTCATGGCCACAGGCAGAAGCAGAATTTCAACCCAGTTCTTCCTTACTCCAAGTCCAACATGCTAACCACTGTACTATGCTGCCTCTTCATAACAAATAATGCTATGTGGTCAATCAGTCAATGAACATTTATTCCATACCAATTATATGTCACACGTTGTGGTAGGCAATGAGGATTCAAATATATGAAACAACAAGGCTAAAAACAAAGTGCTGTGTAAATTTTGAACAGTAAAGTATTTCTTTATAAACAGGGAAGGTCAGGGAAAAGTTTCTGGAGGAGGAGACACAAGAGTACTACACAGATTCAAAGTTTATATGCTATTATCTTTAAAAAGTATGGACAGAAAAAAATATTAAATTCACAATTTTTTCTAAGGAACAAGGAGTTAGATAAAGATTAGTGCTTCATCATTTTCACATAAAAGTTGTGATACATTTATTAGTAGTTTAAGATTTACAAAATCATTTCTTCATGACACTAATGAAAGTAGTATCTCCATTTAAAAAAAAAGAAGAAAAGCTGTGGTTTGAGAGGATAAGTGAAATGAATCAGGTTTTCTGGTTCTGAGATCAATATGCTTCCCACTATGCCATAGAAACAGTACACCTTATTTTTCTTTCAAAAAGAGTTAGAAAGCACCAATGCAAAGTAGTCCAGCCCAATGCCACTTAGGAGTTTTTTAGAATTGTAGAAAAATCTTTGTCCAAAAATCACTGTTCAGGGCAGCTAGGTTGCTCAGTGAATAAATAGAGCATTGGCCCTGGAGTCTGGAGGACCTAAGTTCAAATCCAGATTCAGACACTTAACACTTACTAGCCATGTGACCTTGGGCAAGTTACTTAACCCCAATTGCCCTGCCTTCCCCCTCTGAAAAGCAAAAAAAAAAAAAAAAATCACTGTTCCCCTTTTTCTCTTTTAGGAATGTGTTGTATATTATAACACTTTTGATCTGTTTGACATGCTCTCTTATGAAACATCTGATGTAGTGATTTAGATTGACACTGTCAACAATTGAAATATGATTGTAACTGAAATTCATTGCCAATTGCTATGGATTGTATTCAGTTAGTTTATTATAGGAGGAAAGAACAGATTTAGAAAATCAGAAAGAATAAACAATAGTTGCTTGATGCCAACAGAATTAAAAGCGAATCTATTAAACTAGTATAGAATGTAATAGTTGTGCCCAGAGACTGAAATCATAAATAACACACTAAGAAGTATACAGTGTATGGTGAGCTAGTCATAGTTAAACAGAGAATGCTTTTTTTTCTCCTTATTTTTTAACTTTTTCTTCCTCTTTCTCTCTTTTCTTTCCATAATTTCTACTTCTTTCTTTAATTTTTTCTCACTCCCTTTCACCTTCTCCTTTTCTACTCTTTTTCTTTCTCTCCTTTCTTCTCTTTCTCTCTTCCTTGTTTTCCAGGGGTGGAAATATTCCTTTAAGTAGAAATTTTACTAATAAAGCTTCTTTAAAAAAAAGAAAAGACAAATTGATAGATGGCTATACAAATCTGCTAACTTACATTCATAAAATACTTTAAGTTTTATAGAGTGCTTCCTGGAAATGAAGGTAACACTTTGTGAACTCATTTCCTAGGGCCTGAGCTACTGGAATAGAAAAATCCATGGAGGAAAGAATGTTTACATAGGATGCACAATCGTTAGGAATTTAGGCATGAGAAGAAGGGGAGTGTGGTGATAGGCTTATGTCAAATAAACAAAGACCAGAAAAATGGTAGAATGGATTTAAAAGTGACAAAGAGTAACTTCAAATGGCAAGGTTTTGAAAGGAATAGGAAGGAAAGCCTGAACAGAGTACATTCTTACACTTAAAAAAAAAAAAAAAAGAAGGTTTAAGATCTAGTGATTCGTTATAACAGAAGTACACAAAAGAGAGTAACATCCAGTTGCCCCCCATGACCTCGTATTATGCCTGAGGATTACATAAATGGAAGGGAGACAGGTTCAAATGCTATCGAAGAAATGTACACAGCAAAACCTATGTGCAAAACTCCTCTTCGCATCTGTTTAATTACTTGCCTGCAAAGCAGCAAACAATGGTAAAGGGGGTCTGGAAGCAGTGTTAATGAGATTCAAAGATTCCAGATAGCACTGCTGGAGTGGAGATAAAAGACAAACCCCAGTATCTCTGCATTTTAATCACTCTGATCACAGTTTTGATGAATATGCCAAAGGGACTGTTCTTTGCTTTGCTTCTACAGTGAGTGAAAGGCAACAAAAGGAGCAGTTTTGAATCTCACACTTACTGACAGATGAGTCATGTGGGATTAGTGTTTGAATTCATTAATGTTAGAATCAGAAGTGGGCCTCATGTTTTCCTTGATAGACACATTATCATTCCATAAGTGTGATATTTAGGAACCTGATTGGTTAATTAACTAATTATTCTAGTTGGGCAGGGACCTGTACCTGTGCACACTAAATTCATAAACAGACACATACCCGGTAACACCATATGTGATATTTTTTGAAGAAAAATATTGTGCACCAGTTTGCAGCACCATAGACAAATAAAAGGACTGTAATATGAAATTGCAACCCCAAATACATAAAATGTTAGGTTACAGTCTTGACTAAACTTCTTGATTCTATAAGTGAGAATGAATCCTGTGTATTGTAGACACTCAGCTCAGTCTGCTGGAAGTGGACTAGCATATATACAATGGCATAATGTTTCACCCCAAAATTGCCCAGCAAGATCTCCAACTAATGACTGGTAGGGGAAAACTTAGGACCAGACTGTGAAGGGGTAGACATACATCTGTGTTTATTAGTCTGTGCCTAAACTACTATATAAGAGACAGAGGTGTAAGATATTCTGGATTTTTCCTTGATTTTTTTTTCATATGAATCAGCTCTTCCTATCATTTTATACACACACACACACACACACACACACGTACTTACATGTGTGTATATATAAATGTAAGTATGTATGTATGCATATATATGAAGGGTATACATTTCACAGCAGCCACCCAACTAGGTTGATACTGAAGATAGTCTTGAGAATAGTAATAGAATGTTCTAGGCTTGGTTACAAAAATGTATGGGATAACTTACAGAGTTTATAGAGAGCAGGAGGGGACAAGCAAACAATTCTATTTTTATTTCAGTTAGATGGCTCAGTGGATGGGGTGCTAAGACTACCCTTAACCTTGTTATGACTGCTGCATAGAAAGCAACTTGACTATTCCTTATCCTTAGAACCATTCTTGTCACACACACTGAAAATATTCCAAAATATTACCCAACCTCTCTGCCCCTGCTATTTTCTCTAGCCTTAGAATTCAGTCCCAGAGTTAGTCTGTGGACTTGCCAATGAACAATCTCAGAAGTCATCTGGTCAGAAATATACATACAGAAATGAGAATCCTTCCACAATGAAACTGAAGAGTGGTTATGCAGCCTTTGCTTACAGATCCTTGGTAAATGGTAACTCACTGCTTCCCAAAAGAACTCATTCTGCTTTTGGACCAACCAAATTGTTGGGATGTGTTTTCTTAATTTGATTCTCAATTTTCCTGTTTGTTACTGCTATTCATTTCTCCTGGTTCTGTCCTCTGGAACCAAGAGGAAATATCCAACATTACAGCCTTTCATATATTTGAAATGAGCTATCAAGTCTTCCTAAAGTCTTCCCCACCCCCCCAAAAAAAACCCAACCAAACATATCTAGTTCCTTTATTAGCAATTATCAACCTGGAGTTCATGAATTTATTTTCATTTATTTTATTTTTTTAATACTTTATAATAATATTTTGAACATAGTCTGTTCCCTTTGTAGTCACATCTATTTTGTTTGATGCTTTACAAAAACAAAACAAAACACAAAACATCATTCTAAAAAGGTGGGCCACAGTCTTCACTGGATTGTCAAAGAGGTCCATGACACTAAAAAGGTTTGAGAAATCTTACTTTAAACAAAAGGTTACTCTAGTTATTTATTACTCTGTGTTTTATGTCTACTTAGTTTCACTGATCTACCTTTCTTTTTTTTAGTCAGTATCAGATCATTTTGATAATTACAGTCCTATCATGTAGTTTAAGATTTGGTGTTGCTAAACCTCCTTCTTTTTCCTTTATACCCATTAATTCCTTGATATTCTTGATCTTTTGTTCTTCCAAGTGAATTTTGTTATTATTTCTTCTGGTTTAATAATATGGGGAGGGGGTAATTTAATTGGAATAACATTGAATAAGTAAATTAGTTTTGGTAGTATTGTAATTTTCATTATATTGACTCTGCCCACCAATGAACAATTAATATTTCTCCAATTATTTAAATCAGACATTATTTGTATCAAAATTGTTTTAAAATTATATTCATGTAGTTCCTGGGATTATCTTGGCAGATATACTCCCAGTATTTTTTGTTATCTAAAATTATTTTAAATGGAGTATCACTTACTATCTTTTCTTGCATTGTTAGTGATATATAGAAATGCTAATGATTTATGTGGGTTTATTTTATATCCCGCTACTTTGCCAAAATCATTGTTTCACCTAGCTTCTTAATTGAAATTTTAGTATTTTCCAAGTATGTCATGTTGTCTGCAAAATGAGATAGTTTTATTACTTCATTGCCCATTCTGATTCCTTCAATTTCTTTTTCTTATCAATGCTGAAATTAAGATTTCTAATACCATTGTGAATAATACTAGTGATAATGGATATCCTTCTTTCAATCCTGATCTTATTAGAATATTTTCTAGTTTATTTCTATTACAAATAATGTTTGCTGATGGTTTTAGGTAGATGGTTCTTATCATTGTAAGAAAAAAATAGATTTATACTTATGTTTTCAAGCCTTTTTAATAGAAATGAAGGTTGTATTTTGTCAAAAGCTTTTTCTTCTTCTATTGGCATAATCATATGATCTTTGTTGTTTTTTGCTATTCATATAAGCATTTAGTTTTTGTTACGTTAAACCATCTCCATATTTCTGGTATAAATCTAGTCACAATATATAATCTTTCTGATATATGGTTGTCATCTCCTTTCTAGTATTTTATTTAGGATTTTTGCATCTATATTCATTAGTGAAATTGGTTCATAATTTTATTTCTCTATTTTTGCTCTTCCTGGTTTAGATATCAGCACCAAAATTGTTTCATAAAAAGAATTTGAAAATTCTACTTCTTTGACTATTATTATACATAATTTATGTAATATTAGAAATATTTGCTTTTTAAATGTTTTATACAATTCACTTGCAAATTCATCTGATCCTGAAGCTTTTTTTTTTTCTTGGAAAGTTCATTTATGACAAATTCATTTTTTGTTCTAAAATAGGTTTATGAACATATTCTATTTCTTCTTTTCTTAATCTACATAGTTTATATTTGTGTGAATATTCTTCCATTTCATTTAAGTTGTTAAATTCATTGGCATATAATTGGACAAATAAAAATTGCTTTGATTTCATCTTTTTAATGATATAATCACCCTTTCCATTTTTGATACTTAATGATTTGTTTTTCTTCTCTCTCCATATCTCTCACTCCCTCCCCTTCTACTCCCCTTCTTTCTGTTTCTCTCTCATAAAATTAACCAATTATTTCTCTATTTCATTGGTTTTTTTCATAAAATCAATTTTAGTTTTATATATTAATTCAGTGATTTCCTGACATTAAATTTTATCAACCTCACCTTTAATTTTTAGGATTTCCAATTTGGGGCCAAGATGGCAGCATAGGAGCAGCAACATATCGCAGCTCTCACATAGCCATCTCAAAATATCCATAAAATATGACTCTAAACAAATTCTAGAACTCCAAAATGCAAACAAATATACTTTCTGCTAAAGTCAGCTCAGGTATGAGGAACCATCTCAGCTCTGTGAGCCAAAACCAACCCAGCCTCAAACCACGGCTTTGCCCCAGATGTGACTGGACAAGAGGAGCCAAGCCCCTGCTGGAGCTTCGGGAGAGTGGATCTGCAGCAGCTGAGGCATTTCCCAGAATTACTTTAGCGGAGCTCAGCTAAATTGGGGGAGAAAAGCGGGTCCAGCCAAAACGCCTCCAGGGCAAGGAGGCGGCAGGAGCAGAGGTCTTGCACCCACCTCGACACTGCTGCTTCACAGCTCCTGGCCTGCAGACCGCAGGGGGACCAAGCAATTGTTAAGAGGCCAAGTGCTCTCACATTGAGCAACATGGATCTGGATTGTGGTCTTGGGCTGGGGTCCTGGTTTTTTTTTTTTTTCAGTCAGCTGGAGTTGGGGAGGGACCCAGCAGCCTCCTAAAAGCTCCGACAGCTGGGAAAACCCCAGCGATTTGGGACAGAGCTTTCCTCTCTGGAAGCAGAATTTCACAGAGACCAAAAAAAAAAAAAA